>CAXITT010001108.1:75454-92437 GCA_964033795.1 Lymnaea stagnalis | reverse complement strand
TCTTTGATTTAAAAATGAGTCTGCATGCTGAGTTCTGTGCCTTCTGAAGTTTTTCTATGTGGTGTTGAGGAATGCCTGAGAGAAGAATGTTACAGTAGTCAAATTTTGAAAGAATGAGTGAAGAGACGAGAGTTTTTGTGGCATCAAAGGAGAGGAGGTGTCTAATGGTGCTGATTTTTCTAATTTCATTATATGCTGATCTGCATATATTCGTGACATGTTTCTCCATGGAGAGGGTGTCCGTAAGCGTGACTCCAAGGTTTCTGGCAGAGGGAGAGAGTGTAATGTCAGAGTTGCCAATAGATATAGAAGAAGGAGCGAATGGAGGGAGAGGTTTGTTTTGAGAGTGGATGAGAAGGATTTCCGTTTTGTCATCATTTAGCTTCAGTTTGTTGCAAGTCATCCAACGCTTTACATCGTCCACGCACTCCTGTATGCGAAGGATTGTGGCATCAAGTTGATCAGGAAAGCAAGAGTCACTGATTTGAGTGTCGTCAGCAAAGGATTGACTGGAAACCAAAAGTCATTTTTAAATTTCGGTCCCACTTCTGTTTCGGAAGAAATAAAAAAAAAAAATCACGTTCGGTCGCTCTCCAGCTTGAGGGTTATTCAAGATTTAGGTTAATTTTAAGCGTGCTTCAAGATTTAATATTGTTGTAAAATTTATCGTAGATTTTGGCGCCCGAAGTGTAGGTGCCTGGGACCAATCAGTAAAATCTAGGAACTGAGCTGAAGCCGGAAACTGACTTGCAGACTCATAACTACATCAAGAAATGTCCGTTCATTTGTTCAGCTGTCATAAAATTCTCCCAATTTGAGTGCTCTCATATATTAGTATTAAGATTTGAGTGTTGTATTCAATTTGTTATCGATACTAACGTCACAGATTATAAGGCAGAAAATGACTGCAATAATAGTGAATGTCTTGTCTCAACGATCACTAAACAGATTATCCAAATTAACATCTATTCCCGCCTTTAACGATAAGCTTTTCATTGATCCGGTTCTGTATCCTGTAAACATACATATTTCCTTGCAAAGTCAAAATATCGCATGTCAGCCACTGCCACAGACGAACTGGCTTAACCTGCGTGCACGTTGCAGCCTGATTTGTTAAAGAGAGTTAAGGCAGGTGTGGAGCTTTGCTTGATCATGACTTAATGCACTTAAGACTAAATAACCAGAGCCACCGTAGAGATCTACAAACCCGTACTGTAGAAGTAATTAAATATTTCGACGGCGTTGGCAAAAATTTCCATATGTGTGAATACATATCTTTTATTATAATCAAATGAGAACAGAAACGTTTGTGAAATTTGGATTCCAGAAATAATAATATGATTCGACGCACTTCCAAGTAATAGTTTGTGTGAACTGTTTGTATATTTTAGAGGAAAAGCACTTGAGTTTTAGGTTTGGGACCACAAACTTCAGATAAGCATGATAAGAATTATTCATCTTTATGAATAATGAATGAGGAATTATATCTCTAAACTACTTAAATAACTTTTTTTTTTTAAATTCTGTAAAAAAAAGCTGACGGTACACAGTAGGCCTGCACAGCTCAAAATGTAAGGTGGGCCGGACTACTTTATGGAAAACTTAGTGCGGGCCAAAGAAAATAGGACAGTGGGTAAGCTGACGGTACACAGTAGGCCTGCACAGCTCAAAATGTAAGGTGGGCCGGACTACTTTATGGAAAACTTAGTGCGGGCCAAAGAAAATAGGACAGTGGGGGGGGGGGAGAAGCTATTAAGAAAATAATAAGAATAAAGAATATTTCGTTACTTCTTGGACCCAACAGTGGGTGCTGGCGGGCCACATGCGGGCCGCGGGCCGTATGTTATGCAGGCCTGTATACAGTATTGGAAGGCACATTAAACAAAACTTTCATAATAAATTGAAAAATATTTCTCCAGTTAAACTACATGCAAAAAACGAAATTAAACAAAGAACGCCAACAGTTTTAAGGAAAACGACTCCATAGCGTTGTTGGCAAATGTTCATTGCGTTAACGAGAAATACTATTTATAAAGTGCTGAAGCTGACGTCTGAACCAGATATGTGTATACGTGACATGAAGTGGGGGCTCGGTGACCTCTTCAATCACATTGATGTATTCTACAGATATTAAAAAAATGTTGCTACACTTAACTGCTGGTAGGCTTAAAATTCAAGACTAGCCCTTGTCGAATCATTTATTACCTGTAAACTTTCAATGACATATCGCCCAAACCAATCCCAAAAGCAAGCCCCGAACCAATCCCCAATCTTAATGCATTAATTCGATTATAATTAAAACATTCAGCCAGTGGGGTTTACATTCTCCTTAAGCACGCCTGCACAACTCAAAATGTAAGGCGGGCCGTCGAGTTTATGAAAATTTGTGTGTGCCAACAGAAAGTAGGACAAGCAGGAAAGCTATTAAGAAAATAATAAGAATAAAGAATATTTCGTTTCTTCGTGGGCCGCAAAGTGGGTGCTGGCGGGCCGCATGTTGTGCAGGCCTGTTCTAAAGGGACGGCCACTTCTACTGAATAAGTTTAATAATATATATCTCTAGCTTAATTTCTTCTAACAGTATAATTCTCTTTTTTTTTTCTCTTTCCATTTTGTCCGATTCTAACCAGATGGTTTATGTTATCGAATAACTGCTTAGATTGTGAGTAAATGTATATTTCATCACATGAACCTATTAATTTTTACCTCCTACTTTACATAATGGTTTTAACATACTTATCTTGCACAATATCAGTTAACACACTTAACACACGTATAGCAGCAGTTTTCAAATGGGGTTAGTGACATACGTGCGTGTCGAGAAGTTAAACAGTTAAACTTCGATATGGGAAAAAAATTCATAGATCAATTTCAAGCGTTAAAAATTAATGTTAGCATATTTATTATAAGTGTAGGATCCTGCTTTGGTAGCGGTGTGGAAATAGGGGGGGGGGAGGGTTGTGTGTTTTATTTGGGGTTTCGATTTTAACTTAATAAAAAGTAAAGGTTATTTCATCCTGGATGAATATGCATAAATTGCGTTAAAAATTAATGTTAGCATATTTATTATAAGTGTAGGATCCTGCTTTGGTAGCGGTGTGGAAATAGGGGGGGGGGGGGGGGTTGTGTGTTTTATTTGGGGTTTCGATTTTAACTTAATAAAAAGTAAAGGGTATTTCATCCTGGATGAATATGCATAAATATGTTTATGATATATCACAATCCTATACACTAACATGGTATTTTAAAACCTTTTTTACTTAATATAACTTAATATTTAACAGGTATATAAAATAACACAATATGATATTTAACTTCCCTATATATTAATACAACATGATATTTAACTGCCATATACAGTAATAAAAAATGATATTTAACTACCCAATACATCGATATCGCATGACATTTAAGTGCCATATAAATTAGTACAACATGAGTTTAAAACTGCCAATGACATCAATATAACTTGTTATTTAATAGCCCAACGTTTAATACGAAATGATATTTTACGGCAAACGACATTTATAAACATGATATCTAACTATCAAATACATTAATACAGCATAATATTTAAAAACAAAATATATTAATGTTACTTGATACTTAACAGTCAAATACATTCATACAAAGTAAAAATTAACATACAAATACATTAATACAAATGATGTTTAACAGCCATGTACACCAATTCAACATGCTATTTAATAGCCAAATACATTTGAACAACATGATATTCAATAGAAAAATATGTTAATGTAACATGATATTTAATTGTGTTATGTAGGACATGTTTGCGTCATTTTACCCCCGTTCTTAGATTACTAGCAGACCCTGGGTTTGTATTGGGCGTGGCCTATTTCTTTTGATTTTTTTTTTACCACAAAACAATCTATCGCCTGTTTGTCTTGACTCGAATGTGATACAAAATGGTTGTAAATTATTGAAATTTGTTGAAGATTCGCGTAATGACTACAATGTATATTCTGCCCCCGAATATTCTTAGAATCAGGCGATACCTATATATAAAGCCGGGGAATTGAAAGACGGGAGATTGATTGAGAGATTTGTTCACTTCACGACACAAGTGTATTATTCTATGTGTACTCATTCATCAAAGTGCATTATTGTACATTATTAATTGGCACATTGTACTAACTGTGTACCGGTACAAGACATACCACTCTGTAATCTTTCAAAAGGAACGGTTGAGGCGACAACACTAGACACATTTGTGTCTATTGCCTTCAAACCCCTAGTGCATGATTTCCTCATCAACACCAGTAACAGAAACATTGCAAATCTCATCTACATGCATAGGAGCCAAAATGATCAATAAATTGATCGTGGGCCCTTAAGATATAGAAGAAGAAGAAGAAGTTGATGATTGTAATTATATTTCTTTTGTTTTGTAATTATATTAATACTTAAATAAATATTATTAATTGTAATTAGTATTGCTTTGAGTGTCATATTTTTACTATTGTATTGCTCTATGGTATCGTCCTTTGTTAGGCACTGTTTAAAACGAGCCAATGACTTATAAAAAGAGATTTATGTATCACTATAGAGGGCAGTGCGTAACAAAGTGACATATATATTAATATAACATGATTTTAACTGCAATATACATGTTACAAGTCATCAATTTTGATTATTTCCCATTTTTTTTGTTTAGTTCCCATTTACAAAATAAATATAGTGTAAAAATCCCTAAATTATAATTTAACTGATTTATTATCAAGATTTTAGTATTCCCTTCTCCATTTGAATTTCCCGTCACTTCGTCTCTGAATGATGCCGTCATTTCATGACTCAAATATATTTGCTTGTGGTGTGACTGCTTCCATTTCCAGAAGGCGCAAAATATAATTCCCCATAACTATGTTGAGAAGTTGTTTGTTTTTTTGTTGTTTTTTTTAAAATAACTTAGCTGCGTTTGGTGCGTATTTTGTTTTTGTTTCGGAAAATAAAATCGTCTCAATTTAAATATGGTGTAATAAATATTCGGTTTAAAAGTGGTTGCGACATCAGGATATTAATATAGTTCATTGGCGAAATAAAAAGTGTGCAGTGACGTATCATTGGAGGAAAGGGGTGTAGCAAAAATTAGGATTCTTAAATGTGCGTTACTTAAGGTCATGTTTTGTCAAGTAACTATCGTAGCTTGGAAGTTCACGCATTGCTGTCGCCAATGTTTGGGGAGCTGTAACTAGTCTATGAATAAAGCTGTAATTTCATCTCTCAATAATCCCTTCATCATTGGATACGTTTTATAGTTAAAATTCGATCTCTTCCCTGTTTATTTATGTTTCATTTTTGTTTGAATAAATTATTTTTCTAAATCTATTGGTTGCAAAGTTATAAGATTAGAATTTCATGCACAATTATGAAATAATTATTCCACGTATAATTATGAGATGTCCTTGGATAATTATTAGTTAAAAAGCCCATGCAGTTTCTTTGACAGTAACTTTTTTTGATATATGGCAATTAATAAATATTTATTGTTAAAATAAGGAAATTACTACAATAAAAAAATAGCTCAACATTTAACACAAGAATTTCTTATATATTCAGAGATATCTTAACATCAGTTACTCACCTCAAAGTCTTGCGCAATTTGACAACCTCTTGTACCCAACGGTTCTCATAAGCCTGTTATGTGCATTCGCTACAGCTTATTTACTTTCTGGCCGCTCTCGCCAACAGCCACCAGGCCCCTGGGCCAGGTAAGTTTATACAGCTTAAAACCGCATTATATACCGTATGAGCTTAGACTTCGAATTTGGAAACACGTTGAACTCTGGCTGATATACATCAAAGATTCTGACTCAATGCCATTTAATTCTTACAGCAATCTTATAAACAAAGTGCAAAACAAAGATGAGTCATGTTTTCGGGAAGAGAATGAGAAAACTTTCTCTCTCGCATGTTTTAAATAAATCATGTCGGAAGTAAAGAATAGTTGTTGACATAGCTTCCTTTGGTTTGTAATAGTATTTTCTGTGTCTGCCCCACGCCCCCAAAACCTTCGGCTCTTTGAGCAATTAACCCCGCACTGAAACATACAGAAAAACAAGCGTCCACATTTTGACTTTAGGCTCTACAGGAAGTTGTATGTGAGTTGTTTGTGTTTTACATGCAAAGATGACTATTGCTATATTCGATGGTCAGTGTATTCAGGGGCGGCGCTTGAGATGACCAACGCTATATTCAATGGTCAGTGTACAGACGGCGCATGAGATGACCAACGCTATATTCGATGTTCAGTGTACAGATGGCGCATGATATGACACACGCTAGTTTCTATGGTCAGTATACAGACGACGTATGAGATGACCAACGCTAATTTCGATGGTCAGTGTACACACGATGCATGAGATTACAAACGCTATATTCGATGGTCAGTATACAGACGTTGCATGAGATGACCAACGCTAGTTTCGATAGTAAGTGTACAGACGGCACATGATATGAAACTGCTATATTCGATGGTCAGTATACAGATGGCGAGTGCTATGACAAACGCTAGTTTCGATGGTCAGTATACAGACGGCGCATCAGATGACAAACGCTATCTTTGTAGATCAGTGTACTTGTGGCTTATGAGTCCTATTTTCACTTGGGATGTTTTACCGCGTGTAGGAAACACGCGTTTTGGGGACCAAGAGGCATTTAGGTCAACGCTTCTTTTTCTTACCCTGCACTTTCTTTTGGCGTGACCCAAGTGTTAACTCTCCAAAGAGTGTGTTCCAAAAGTTAGTCTGCCTCGTCAAAATAATGTAGATTTAAACAAGGATGAATTTGAGACTTATTTTACATGATAATGAGTTATTTGTAGTCACGTCTAAGGAAACAATTATTGAAAACTGTAAACTTCACGGGACACGCTTCATAATAAAGTTTTGAATCGATAAACACACACGTACACACACGAACACATACACGAAAACACACACAAACACACAAAGAATCCATGAAATTAGAATTTAAATGATAATTTACTTGCATCTAACTGAAAATGTCCGAAAGTTTTCTTAACACAAGCGGCAACGTTTGGATTGAACAGAAACACAACATCGCTAGGACATTGCGGAGCCTGTCTGCCTCTGGTGGACTCTTGGAACAGTACATTAAGTCAACCGTAAACACATTAACAGACCATTTACAGTCTGTGATACAGAAGGGAGAGGGTGGACAAATGCACCTGACCCTCGTTGTGAGGTGGTCAGTTTTCTTTGTCGCCTTCTCTGTGGCGTACGGTCGTCACCTTGATCTCGATTCCGAGTTGCTGGTCAAGTACACCGACACCCTGGAACAGTGTCTGAGGTAATCAATGATAGAAAATAACTGATGTTGTAAGGATTGACACTTGCATGACGTTTTAAGATTGATGATTCCATGATGTTGTAAGGTTTGAACCTTTCATGGTGATGAATTTCTGACACTCCCATGACGTTGTAAAGTTTGACACTTCCTTAATCTTGTAAGTTTGAGTCTTCTATGATGTTTTTTTTTACACTTATATGATGGTGTACGATTGGACACTTCCATGATGTTGAAATGCTTGACACTCCCATAAGGTTGAAAGGTGTTACACTCCCATGTTGTTGTAAGGTTAGACACTCCAGTGATGTTGTAAGGTTTGCCACTCCCATAATATGTTAAGATTTTACACTCACATAATGTGTTAAGGTTTACACTCCCATAATGTGTTAAGGTTTGACACTCCCGTAATGTTGTAAGATTTACCACTCTCATGATGTGTTAATTTTTAACCCTTCCATAATGTTGTAATGTGTGACACTCTCATGAATGTTTTAATGTTGAACATTTCCTTGATTTTTAAAGTTAGACACTTCGCAGATGTTATAAGGTTTGACGCTTCCTTGATCTTGTATGTTTTGACACTACAATGATGTAAGGTTAGACACTCCCATGATGTTGTAATGTTAGACGCTCCCATGGTGTTGTAATGTTAGACGCACCCATGATGTTGTAAGGTTAGACACTCCCATGATGTTGTAAGGTTAGACACTCCCATGATTTTACACATTTCTTCAATAATAAATATGTTAACAACAATTTCCTATTTTTGTTGCTCAAAGCTTTCATTTTTCTCCATTTTAAGCTCTTGGAAACTTTGCTTCTAAGATAATTTTTTTCAATTGCTAAGCATTAATACTTGTTTTTCAAAATAACAAATGTTTGCTGTTAAAATTCATAATTTGACAAAGTCAAGCTTTTACCTCGCAGTTGTTTGAACCTGGATGTCATGACAACATTCATTCCTTACATTCACCTCCACGCCAATGACCCGGTAGGGTAAAGGAAATGTAAGCAGTTGGCAGCGGTCATTGAGATGGACTTTGTAAGGCCAGAATTGGAGAGACTCGCCCAGGTATATTAACATCTTAAAATTACGACCATGATTGTTCTAAACTGTACAACGCCATNTTTACCTCGCAGTTGTTTGAACCTGGATGTCATGACAACATTCATTCCTTACATTCACCTCCACGCCAATGACCCGGTAGGGTAAAGGAAATGTAAGCAGTTGGCAGCGGTCATTGAGATGGACTTTGTAAGGCCAGAATTGGAGAGACTCGCCCAGGTATATTAACATCTTAAAATTACGACCATGATTGTTCTAAACTGTACAACGCCATCAAATCGAGAGAATCTAGCCTCTGCATCAACTACAGTGCATCGATGTTTGAACACAACCACAGGGGGTCGATATTTGAACACAATGCCCCGATCAGGTGCAAAAAGAAACAGTAATTTGATAGAATTTAAATCGAAAACTGAATCCTTTTTTTTATCATATTGGGATTAAAGTCCAATAATTTTTTTTTATTTGAAAAGTGAATTCAAGTTAGCCAGCTTGTCATTTGTTTATCAAGTGTTAACAAATTCGCCTAAAGTTGTACTCCGATTCAAAACTCGTCTGGTTGGGGGGGGATCTGTTGCATTTTGAAATGCCAGAACACAAACTGAAATTGTATGCGCATGAAGATGTTCATACACACGGGCCTGATGAGCCATAAACATTTCTTAGATGAATAAAAAAAATAGAGGTTATTCTTTTTACTTTCCAAATATCCTAACTAAGACGTCACCCGTAGTTCGTGGGTTGATTTACACCAGCAGATATACATACATCATCCAGATTACTGTTTAATTATAGAATATATATTGTGGCCAGTTAAATACGTTCTAAAATAATATTCTCCTCCTTTATATAAATAACTGTGGGCTGGTTTCCCCAAGCTATTATTACAGAATATATCTATGGGTTGATTTCACATTGCCGTTATAGAAGTAGTTAAATCTAGGCTAGTAATCCTAAAGCTGCGATTGCAGAATTTATCAATAGGTTCACTTCCTATTGTCCATATGGGAGTACTTAACTGTGTAATAATTGCTATCCCATTTGCCCATATGGCAGTAGTTAACTTTATACTAGGTTTCCTAGCTATTATTACAGAATATATGAATATGTCATCTTCCGATTACCCATATGGCAGTAGTTAACTGTAGACTAATTGCCCTAGCTATTATTACAGAATATACCAAGATGTATATTTCCCATAGCCCATATGGCGGTAGTTAACTTCGGAGTAGTTATCCTAGCAATCATTACAGAATATATGAATATGTCAATTTTCCTTTCCCCATATATCAGTAGTAAACTGTTACCAGTACCTTCGTACCAAAGGACTACATATAAAATCAAATTGTCAAGTCTGCTATCATTTTTATCCCCCAGGTAAAAGAATGTGCCCAGGAGTTAGTATTGCCAAGAAAGAATTGCTCGGCTTGACTGTTGGGCTTCTCTCAAAGTTCCACTTCAGTGCCCCGGTGGTTGAAGGCAAAGAAGTGCCGCCGTCTTTGGTCGGTGTGGTGGGCTTGACAAATGCGCCACTTCCATTTAAGCAGTGCGTTCAATTGGTGTAAAGTTGGTGTGTTTCCACAGTTGTGTCAGCGACACACTATATTCTTTGAGCTGTAATGGATGAACAAACATTGCTCACACCGGACACAACAACATGACAATCGTTATCATAACTCATGTGTTATTCCATAAAATCGCATTGCAATCATGCGATTAGAGAAGAATTTGTAAGCGTATTAAAAGGAATGCCCTCAAATATTCACCAAGTGCATCCTATTTAAATTCAAAGTCCCTTATAAATCTTAGATTTAGCATTCAGTAACGTAACTTCGTCTATGATGGAGAATCAAATTTGAAAACGCTTGCAGAAAATTTTTTCAGCTGGTAACAGTTATCCTATATTTTAAGTTACTAAAGCTATAGAGAATGTAACACGTGAACAACATTTCCGTTTGTCGCCGCCACGTGATGACGATAGCTTACTCACGAGACTAAAATATGAAGCAGATCTGCTCTGATATATGTGCTAATGTTGGCGTTCGTGGACGTTGAAAAGGTCCGGCTTCCGTTAAAATTTCCCACCATAAACAAACTGCAAAGTACCATAGATTACTAATAAAATGAGGGGGGGTAATGTGTGTTATATCATATACACGTAAGGTGTGTATATATAGATAGATGTAAGATTTTAACTTGTCCTAAGACTGCTTGATGCCCTCTACAGGGTTGTATATTTTAGGCTTTGGCTCGACATACTTTTATATGCATTGAGATTCATGTATGGACTAAAATGAGGTCTAGTTCGACTATAAAGAACGGCATGCCTCAAAGGAATCTTTGAAATGGTGTGTGGGGGGGGGGCACTAAAACCTGTTTCATTTGTAGCGAGCCGGGGTTAAAACGTGTGGGAGCCTCATTCAGATAATGTAAGACTTAAGACGATCAGATTTAGTTCTAGATTGTCAATAGTGTTTCTTTGATTCTAGTAAACCTTCCCATCACCTTGCCCCCCACCCCCCGATCAAAATACGGCAAATCAGCTACTACGAAGACCAGCTGGTTTTAACAGTGTGCGTGTTGCTGCTGCCCGAGTTGAAAAAGAGAGCCAGTGTATTTGTAGTTCTCGATTGGTCATGACTTAATGCTCTTTAGCGTGGATAACCAGAGCAGCCGTACAGATTCACTGATCCGTATCGTAGAGGTAAGTAAATATGTCAACTTTGTGGGGCAAATATTTGTACCTGTTATATGTCTGTGAATAAATATGTTTTAATATAATCAAGGGTTTACAAAAACATTTGTGACATTTAAAGTCTAGAAACGCACACCCAATAATAATTTGATTCGAAGCCCCCTCTAAGAAGTATTTTTTCTCAACTATTTGTATTATTTTTAGAGGGGAAAAAAAACAGTCGAGTTTCAGCTGTGGAACCACAAACTTCCACAAAAATCTTGACAGGAATTATTGATATTGAAGCATAGGCATGAGGAGGAGATTGATCAAAATCCTATCATCTGAAATAAATTAAACTTGCACTTATTCAATCATTGTTCTTGTTTACGGAATGTGAAGAAGAAATACTCGTTTTTTTAACATTTATATGACTAATTGGTTATTTCAAATGTGACGGTTTATTTCAAATGGGACTGTTTATTTCAAATTTGACTGTTTATTTCAAATGGGACTGTTTATTTCAAATGGGACTGTTTATTTCAAATGGGACTGTTTATTTCAAATGGGACTGTTTATTTCAAATGGGACTGTTTATTTCAAATGGGACTGTTTATTTCAAATGGGACTGTTTATTTCAAATGGGACTGTTTATTTCAAATGGGACTGTTTATTTCAAATGGGACTGTTTATTTCAAATGGGACTGTTTATTTCAAATGGGACTGTTTATTTCAAATGGGACTGTTTATTTCAAATGGGACTGTTTATTTCAAATGGGACTGTTTATTTCAAATGGGACTGTTTATTTCAAATGGGACTGTTTATTTCAAATGGGACTGTTTATTTCAAATGGGACTGTTTATTTCAAATGGGACTGTTTATTTCAAATGGGACTGTTTATTTCAAATGGGACTGTTTATTTCAAATGGGACTGTTTATTTCAAATGGGACTGTTTATTTCAAATGGGACTGTTTATTTCAAATGGGACTGTTTATTTCAAATGGGACTGTTTATTTCAAATGGGACTGTTTATTTCAAATGGGACTGTTTATTTCAAATGGGACTGTTTATTTCAAATGGGACTATTTATTTCAAATGGGACTATTTATTTCAAATGGGACTAATTAGTTATTTCATATGGGACTATTTCTTTTAAATTAGACTAATTAGTTATTTCAAATGTGACTGATTTTTTATTTCAAATGTGACTATTTATTTCAAACTAGAATAAATGACCCGATTTTATCGGGATAATAATGGTAGGTCCTTTGCGATAATTTCTAACTTCTAATACAAAAACTCATCCCAATTCTTAACTTTAAAAATGTAATGATATTTACGTTTCTAACATTAAGTTTTGAGAAGTGTTTATCTGCTATATATGATACGCGTATCCAACAACCTTTCACGCTCCTAAACTACGTTTTCTTCTCTAAACATGACCTTAAATTACCCAGTCTAAATTATCACTAGTTATATCACTTTTGTCACTAAAGAAATCAATTGTATGACATTTACTACGCTAGAGAAATAATTTAGATTTACCCCTTTTCTTGCTCTTGAATTACAACTTTTTCTCTCAAAATCTTTTAATAGCTAATCTAAAATTTACAACAAAAATTGTATATATGATATAAATATATTTTGTATTACAGCAATTCGATTTATATTGATATCTTCATAAAAAATTTACACATATTTTTGCCTTTTTAAAAAAGTATACACTATCAGAAAATCGTAACACAAAGAATTCTTTATCTAAGGAGAATCTCGCAACTGTTTTTTACGCCTATATCAGATTTTACTGTCTTTAACAAAAATTAAATTATTGCTCTCATAAAAATACACACCTCTTTACTTTTTGCAAAGGAACAACCAAATATATTTTCATTTTTTTTTAAAGAAACATTAACCCATCTTCATTTGTATAAAATTAATTTTTAAGTGTGTAAAATGATTCGGTTTTGAGATTCATTGATATGCTTATATAAAAGTACACAAGATTTATGAACGCCATTGATTTTCTTAATTTGTAAATATAAGTTTATTTGCAAAAAGAGAATTTAACATATCTTTTTTTACAAAAATAATACCATAGGATTTAAAGATATTGTCATCCACTTAAAAATGTACACATCCTTTTTCCTATCTCCGATATGTATGCACCCAAGAAGGCTTACTATTAATTAAATAAATTCCTTTATTTTGGGACGTATCTTGTATTGCCTTGGGCAAAATGAACATACCAATTATTATTAAAAATAGAATATAACATCTCTTTGTTCACAAATTTTAATGTGATACCAAAGAATTTAAATATATTGTCATCCACATAAAAGTGTACACATCGTATTTCCTACCTCCGATATTAATGTAACCAAGAAAATTAATTATTTATCATATTCAGTCCTTCATTGTGAGGGTTATCTTGTGCTGCCTTGAGCAAAATGAACTTACACATATTTGTAAAAAGAGAATGTAACATCTCTTTTTTCACAAATGTAATACCATAAGATTTAAGTAAATTGTCAACCACGTAAGAATGTAAACATCCTTTTCCTATCTCCGATTTGTATGTACCCAGGAAGGTTTATTATTAATCAAATTAATTCCTTTATTTTAAGACGTATCTTGTATGTCCTTGGGCAAAATGAACATACCAAAATTTTTTTAAAAAAAGAATGCATATTCTCTTTTTTTCACAAATGTAATACCATAGGATTTAAATACATTGTCATCCACGTAAAAATGTACACATCCTATTTACTACATCCAAAATATATCTACCCAAGAAGATTAATTATTTATAATTAACATTTTTTTTTTAATTTTTGACGTATCTTTTGCTGCCTTGGACAAAATGAACATACCAATGTTTGTAAAAAGGGAATGTAGCATATCTTTTTTCACAAATGTGATACAATAGGATTTAAATATATTGTCATTCACGTAAAAATGTACACATCCTACTTCCTACCTCCGATATGTATGTACCCAAGAAGGTTAATTATTTATAGTAATCATTTTTTTTTATTTTGAGAGTTATCTTGTTCTGATGTGAGCAAAATTAACATACACATATTTGTAAAAAGAGAATGCAGATTCTCTTTTTTCACAAATGTAATATCATAAGATTTAAATATATTGTCATCCACGTAAAAATGTACTCACCCTTTTTCCTATTTCCGATTTTTATGTACCCAAGAAGGTTAATTATTAATCAAATAAATTACTTTATTTTGAGACGTATCTTGTATTGCCTTAGGCAAAATGAACATACTCATATATTATTAAAAAGAAAATGCAAAATCTATTATTCACAAAAGTAATACCATAGGATTTAAATATTTTTTCATCCTCGTAAAAATGTACATATCCCGTTTCCTACCTCTGATATGTATGTACCTATGAAGGTTAATTATTTATCAAAATCATTCCTTTATTTTGAGACGAATCTTGTGCTGCCTGTGGCAAAGTTACCAACCACTCCCCCACCCAGATTTAAATAAATTTATAAAATGCTCCACCTGATTGTAGTCCATTCCATACCCGAATAACATCTTTAGCACTTCATATGGTTCGTTCTTATTTGTATGAGGTATAAGTGTATTAGTGAATGCTATTTAGCTATGGAGTTGCGCTGCACTCATTTACTTAAATCGCATTTTCTTATTAGAATTATATTTAAAGTTTAGTTTTTATTACGTTATAAATTTAATAGAAGTATATTTTTGGAATCAAAGCAGGCAAAACATTTTAAATGTAAAAATATACAAAGCAAAAATGTATGTTTCTGTTTTAATAACAATTTAAAAAGGAATCAATTGTATTTATTAATTTTACTTTTAAGAAGTAAAAATTCAAATTCAGGTTTGTCACTCGTGGTTATTAAAATTTAAGGTATCCTAAGAGTGTTGACGTCATTTGCCTGATTATTTAAAACAAATTAATTTTATTTTTAATTCGCAATATTAACAACGCACTAAAAGACGCACTAAAAACGATTGATGCTTGGGTTTTCCCGATAAATGTGATTGAGGTGTAATTCTTTGATCATGATTTTTTTATTTTTTTTATATAACTTTCAAACACATATAAAATGCTTAAAATAGTTCCTTATTTGACACTTTAAATGTATTTGTAATTTATAATAATAATATTTAAACTTTTACTACAATAAAAGTGGATTTAAAATATTTTGTGCACATTTAAATTTATTCGATTTCCGTAAAATAATATAAAATAACTATGATTGTTTTTAAGAATCCGAACGTACTTAAAAAGCTCTCCCTTTTGGCGTTATGTGAACCTAGCTCTCTTATATATATGGGGCTAACCATTTATTTTTATTCATTTTATGGACGGGTCAAAAATCCATATTTCTTACGGGCATCTTTCCGGGGGTGGGGTGTCTTAGCCCACCGGAACAAATCCACAACCTCCCCCCTCCCCCCATTTGCCCAACAGATATTAATCCCTAATTTTAATTTTTACTAAACAGTTGTGATATTTTAAAATATTTAATAAACTTTTTATATCTCTAAACTACTTAACTAATAAATGATTTTTTTTTTAAATTAAGTCGAAAAAAATGACGGTGTACAGAATTTGAATGAAAATGAAACAAAACTAATTTTTCCAGTTAAAATATTTTTTTTTTTAAATTTAAACAACTCCCTTTTTTGAGAAAATTACTCCATAACGTTGGAGAATGTTCATAGGGGAAACGAGACAAGGTATTTATAAAAGTGCTTAACGTAACTTCTGGATTAGATCCGTTTGTACTTGAGTGCTTGGTGATCCGTGTCAAGAAAAGGTAAAAAAAAAAATGAAATATTCCTGCTTCCCTGCTTGTGGCTTAAAGTTTGAGACAAGCCCTAGTTGAATCATGTGTCACCTTTAAACTCTCAATGACAAATCGCCAACACCTATCCCCAAAACTTAATGCAATAACGAGATGATCATTGAAACATCAGGCCAGTAGTGTGTAGTTACTCCTCAAAGGACTGCCAACTCTAAGGCGTAAGTTCAATTGTATTTATCTCTAACACAACTTAATCTAACGATATAATTATCCACTTTTTTTCAAAACATTGTCCGATTCTAACAAGATAGTTTTTTGTTATTAAATGACCGTTTCGATTGGCAGTCAAGTTTTATTTCATCACATAAACCTGTTAATTTGACCTTTTACTTTGCATAATGTTTGATTGACGCACTTACGCATAGCATCAGTTGACGTGCTTATCAGGTTCAGCATCAGTTGACGTGCTTATCAGGTTCAGCATCAGTTGACGTGCTTATCAGGTTCAGCATCAGTTGACGTGCTTATCAGGTTCAGCATCAGTTGACGTGCTTATCAGGTTCAGCATCAGTTGACGTGCTTATCAGGTTCAGCATCAGTTGACGTGCTTATCAGGTTCAGCATCAGTTGACGTGCTTATCAGGTTCAGCATCAGTTGACGTGCTTATCAGGTTCAGCATCAGTTGACGTGCTTATCAGGTTCAGCATCAGTTGACGTGCTTATCAGGTTCAGCATCAGTTGACGTGCTTATCAGGTTCAGCATCAGTTGACGTGCTTATCAGGTTCAGCATCAGTTGACGTGCTTATCAGGTTCAGCATCAGTTGACGTGCTTATCAGGTTCAGCATCAGTTGACGTGCTTATCAGGTTCAGCATCAGTTGACGTGCTTATCAGGTTCAGCATCAGTTGACGTGCTTATCAGGTTCAGCATCAGTTGACGTGCTTATCAGGTTCAGCATCAGTTGACGTGCTTATCAGGTTCAGCATCAGTTGACGTGCTTATCAGGTTCAGCATCAGTTGACGTGCTTATCAGGTTCAGCATCAGTTGACGTGCTTATCAGGTTCAGCATCAGTTGACGTGCTTATCAGGTTCAGCATCAGTT
>CAXITT010001108.1:55535-66877 GCA_964033795.1 Lymnaea stagnalis | reverse complement strand
CCGGGGGGGGGCTGGTACGGAAGATGTGGCTGATACAGGTGATAAGCAGAGAACAGGTGCTACAGGTGGTGTTGAGATTTGTTCAATGAAAGGGAGGGGCAGTTGGGAGTGGACGCGTTTAGCACGGCGGTTCTGCACCGTTGTTGCCATGACAACAGCTCCTTCTGAGAGCGTCATATAAAGTTTTTTCAAAGTCGACACATGGGGACAAACCCATGGCTACAGCTGGATGGGAGTTGTCTCTCATACGAAACAGCTATATCTGAAGAAGATCCACGGTTAATTTGGCATTTTTCGATATGGTGTTTTCACGCCATGTTGAGCCCCACTTTTCATTTACTTGGCCGCCATCTTGTGACGTCAGCCGCAACCTAGCAGACACGAAAATACAAGCAGCACTCAGCACGCAGACAATTAAATTAACTTGTTTTTAAAGGATTTTTTTTTTTTTTTTTTTTTTTTTAAGTTGTACGTTCCATGCATCCTGGTTCAATCAACATATTTATTCTACAACGCACAATTTAGAGAATTTTTTTTCATTAGATAATATCTGTATCCATAGAGGAACATCTTCCCAAAACTGTCTCAGACGTCATTGTGGGCAGTTTCGATTCTATAACGACGACGATACAATGGTTTTTAATCTACATGACCCACCATCCGGACGTTCAGAAGAAATGCAGACAGGAGATTCACAAGTTTATGGGTGAAGATGGCTGTGATGTTTCAGATATAGACCGTTCCAAACTGGCATACACACAGGCAACGATCATGGAAGTACAGAGGGTGGCAAACATAGGTGAGGATGTCACATTTGATTATTGGGTGTCAAACATAGGAGAGTATGTCACATTTGATGATTGAATAGCTATTATAGGTGAGATTGTCAGAGTTGACAGTTAGGTGTCGAACAAAGGTGAGTATGTCGCAGGTTATGATTGGGTGGTGAACATAGGTATGTCGCAGTTAATGATTGGGTGGCGAATATAGGTGAGTATGTCACATTTGATTATTGGGTTTCGAACATACGTGAGTATGTCACATTTGATGATTGAAAAGCGAACATAGGAGAGTATGTCAGAGTTGATTATTAGGTGGCCAACATAAGAGAGTATGTCAGAGTTGATCATTGGGTTGCTAACATAGGAGAGTATGTCAGAGTTGATGATTGGGTGGCGAACATAGGTAAGAGTGTCACAGTTGATGATTGAACATTCGATACCAAAATAGTGGATGGAGAACGCCTTAGATTAATGTATATTTTTGAAATCTTGTTGAATCGATGTGTACGCAACGGTGCAGACATTTGAGTTAATTGGTGTTGCGATAAATGAAAGAAAAACATAAGTCAAATTTGTGATTTGACGATGGAGCATATTTGATATAATAAAAACCACATTTCTAAAGCAATAATTCCGTTTCTGAAATCCTCAGTCCCCATGCCCCCCTGCCACACGTCTGACAAGGACACACACATCAACGGTTACTTCATCCCGAAGAACACGGCCATCATGACCAACATGGACTCTCTGATGATGGGACCGGAAGTGGGAGACGATCCAATAGAGTTCAGACCAGAACGATTTCTTACAGAAGACGGGAGGCCATTTTATCCGAAATGGTTCTTGCCCTTTTCAACTGGTAAGTTAGTTTCTCTTTAAAAAAAATTTTTCTAAAACTTTTACAATGACTATAATTAACTGTAATTAAAAAAAGGGAAGTAACCTTTTAAAATGAATCTGTTTGCTTATAATAATCATTAAAGCTAACTTAATGATGATTTTTTTTTATTTAAGCCCTAAAATTACCACATACAAACAATTAAACATAGATAACACCACAAACAAAGTACTGGCTCACAATGCCATTTCTGTTTTAAGCCACTTATCAAAGAAATTCGACCTGCACCTATTTATCCCATCTAAATAATAGAGAAATATTCTGCATTTGTGGATCTTGTATCTAATTTAAACCACTTCAGAAAATAGTGAACCGTCTAGAGTTAGCTGTTTGTGCCCTTCTCTGTGGACCCCCACACCCTTCCCTGTGGACCCCCAGACGCTTCCCTGTGGACCCCCACACCCTTCCCTGTGACCCCCCACACCCTACGCTGTGGACCCCACACCCTTCCCTGTTGACCCCCACACCCTTTCCTGTGGACCCCCACACCATTCTTTGTGGACCCCCACACCCTTCCCTGTGGACCCCCCCACCCTTTCCTGTGGACCCCCACACCATTCTTTGTGGACCCCCACACCCTTCCCTGTGAACCCCCACACCCTTTCCTCACCCAGCCGAAAGGCGAATATCGGATCCCGAAACAGCCCGCCTGGAGCACTCGGCCCCTGAGATAGCACCCGCCCGCAGGCCACTCGATTGACGAGCCGAGGGGGGGGGGGTCTTTAAGCTAGGGGCAGATGACCGGTTTTGTAGTGAGGCTCCTACAGTAGCAGCATACAAACTTCCACAATTATTGGAGGTTACATTAACGATCTTAAATCGTTCCTACCCATCCCAGGGTGGCGTCAGGCGCCCTCTCATAAGTCTTTCTACATATGTATATTTGATCAAATTGTTTTATTTAGATTACCCAATCTCAGAACTAATAAATGCTTTATTCGTTGAGGGATGATTTACTTCAATTTTTGTTTTTTAAAGTGTACAAAGAGCAGCCCTTCCCCCCTCCCAATTCTTCCACCTCTCCTACCCCCACCTCTTCCACCCCCACCGTTCCCACCACTTCCACCCCTCCCACCCTAATTCGTCTATTCAAACTCTGCACTATGGCCCCTAATGCTTTCTAAGATGTTAATTATCTTTTTCCAAGAGGCTTCCCCTTCAGATCCCCCTTTTCTTTCTTACCGCGTTTAAGCAACGAGCCATGGGTGAATGAAGCTGACACTGGTAAAGCCAGCAGATAAAATAAACACTGGGCTCATTCGGCCCGGGTAGCAAGCGTTGAAATAAAAGAATGATAAATCCATTCAAGTATATCTCTTTGTCATGTCATGTTTTTTATTCCCCCAGGTAAAAGAATGTGCCCGGGAGTCAGTGTGGCCAAGAAAGAATTGCTAGGATTCGTTGTGGGTCTCTTGTCCAGGTTTCAATTTAGCGCTCCGCGGGTAGATGGGAAAGAGGAGCTACCTTCATTAGATGGGGTTTATGGTTTGACAAAGACGCCCCAACCATTCAAGTTCTGTATTCAGTCTGTGTAGCGTGATTGGGGGTTAGGACATGTTTGTTATTAAATTGTATTTAAGGCCAAAGTTTATTACAGCAATGTTATACATCAAATTTTAACTCTTACGGTCATTGGAGAGATGTTGGCTCCTAAATTATATCATTCGGGTACCGGTTTCCACACGTGAAATTAATTAAACTTTTTCGTGAAGTGAATCAATGACAGAAACATGAATGTTATCGTTTTATAATTTGAGCACGTTGTTAAACAAACTCGGTTCATGAATGTGTTTTATGTATTCATAGTATGTATCAATAGTATGTATTTATATCATGTATTTATATTCTTAACACTTAGTTCTTGCAAAGGAACGTTAGAAAAAGTTAACTTTCATTTTACTATACGTGTTTTACTCGAATATCCTTGCAAAAGAAGATTAAAAATACATTATTAATGTAATCATTTGATTTGTGTACACATAAAACAACTTCATCGCCAACTTTAAACGTGCTTATCTAATTGCAAACCTCAAGCATCACCAACAACATTAACAATGCGCCGACTCATTCTTATTTCATGAACGTATTCCCAACGATACGCTTGCTGAATTTTAAAAAAAAAAAACACTGCTATGCTATACTACACAAACATACAAGCAAATGTGAATCCTAAGAATAAATATATACTTTATGTACACTCTAGCATTTAGCATCACCATTTCAGTTTCTTTCGTGTGATTATTCAGTCCCAAGCAATGTTGCATTTTGCTTCTAGCTAGTATGCACTACCTTATTCACTATTCTCCTTTCCCAGAATTTTTAGCTTGATTCAGCTACTTTCCTTCTTATCTTTCAATTTTGCAGGTAACTTCATTTGAGGCTTCTTTTTCACTTGTAAAATCCTTGATATTAACTTCGCTTGTGTGTGTGTCTGTGTGTTTCTTTCTACCTTTCTTTGTTTGGGGCGGCAAAATTTTCGGAAGGATAACTGACCCACTTACCGTCATCCTATCAAGCTAAAAACTTGGCGCATAGACTCGATGCCCGTGAAACACATTTGATCGAATTTCTAAACACAGTAGTAACTGATTTTTAGTATGGGCTTACATTAAACCATTCCCATACCAAATATCAGTTACTACACTCACATAAATAATAAATCGCGTACGATTACACAAAAATGCAAAATAAAATGAGTAAAACAGAGTAGGGTTCAACCTGAAAAAATAAACGCAACAAAACAGTCTTTTTAAGAAAAATAGATTTCTGTTTTGTTGCATTTATTTTTTCAGGTTTAACCCTACTCTGTTTTACTCATTTTATTTTGTACGAACCTGATTGTAGTCTCTCCCCGTATTACCCCTACACAAATGCAAACAAAAATACGTAATGGAGGATTTACAAGAGAAACTTGGGTTGTTAAGGGGTTGTTTAAGTTTAGTTTCGTTGTGTTCCCACTAGATGGCTTCTGTTTACACAGCTGTTACGCAGACTCCACGTCGTTTAGTAGTATTCGTAACAATTTCCAGAGTTTATAATGGCGGTCTCAAAATACCCTTACATGCAATCTTAATTAAATCAATAATTGAATCCATTCACTTTTGAAACACGATACTTTCCATCAAATCTCCATTAGTGGTCTATGGTCTTTTGACCAGACCCCGGCTATGCAATTTTGATGCCCCTCGTTATTAAAAAGACCATCAAATATCCATATCTGTTTTAATTCTTATACTTTCCAAAAGATCTATAAAGAACATGTACATATCAAATATTTAATAAAGTTTCATTGTATTAAATGTTTAAATTAGTTTAAATATAACCAATAATGTGTTTCGTGTATTAATGTGAATAATTAATATTTTAACAATACATTGGGTGAAATAATAATCCTTTGATTTGAAAGCTGACATTATAAGTTATGACAACTCTGCTATTAGAGGAAAAAATAATATATTATTTCATAATAGTCTCTACATTTATATTTGATCAAAATTTATAGTGAACGTCTTTTTAAAAATGCTTTTTAAATTAATAAACTGTAAATTAACAAGTTAGATTTCCTGAAAATGCAATATTTAAAAAAAAATAAATTGAAAAACTCCACAAAGTTATTATTGCACGTTACAAAATGTCGATGCTTTTCATTGGATTCCTGTTAAATATATTTCTATAGGAAAGTTGAATTTAAAAAAAACAAAATATGTTCAAGAATATTGCATAGAGTATTTGGCAGGATCTGAATATCGACACGTAAAGGCAGGAAAACATGATGTTTTTTAAAGTAATTGTTTGTCTTGTTTATGACTTGTTTTATGTGTGTGCCCTGTTTATTTTCGCGTCTATTTTATATGGATATTTTGTATATATGTAGTTGTGCCTTGTTTATGTATGTGTTAACGGTTAGATGGACTTGTTGCTGTTGTGTGCCCTGTTGTTAAATGGACTTGTCATATACGTGTATGTGTGTCCTGTTTATGTATATGTCAATAGTTATATGGAATTTTTTTACATAGTTTCATGTATGCCTTGTTATGCATGTGTCAAACAGTATGTAAACATTTTAAATATTTGTCTGCACGCCCTGTTTATATATGTGCCAATGATTATGTTATAACTCGTTATGCCCCCCCCTCGTGATCATTATGTGTATCCATGAGATATTGTTAAAACTTGTTTTAAAGTGATTTTAAAATAAAAGATGTGAAGCCTTAAATGCTAACTATTGCTCTGTGTTTTGTTTTGTCATGACCTAATGCCACCTGAAGTGACCCGAAGTCACTTAATAAGGAATATTTAAATAAAGAAACACTTTACAATAACATTCAAGATAAAAAAAACTAGCTCTCACAAATATGAACAGTTTTGTGTGTGTCTGTGTGTGTGTCTGTGTGTGTGTGTGGGGGGGTGGAGTTATATTTTACAATTTGACTTTTCTCCTGCATCTTGGTATTACAAACTGTTAAGTTTGAATCAACCGACGTATGGAATATTCGTTTTAAGGTCTTAAAATGGTATATCATGTAAAGTAATATCTCATGTAAAGTGGTATCTCATATCAAGTAGTATCTTATGTAAAGTAATATCTCATGTAAAGTGGTATCTCATATCAAGTAGTATCTCATGTAAAGTAATATCTCGTGTAAAGTGGTATCTCATATCAAGTGGTATCTCATGTAAAGTGGTATTTCATATAAAAATGGTATCTCGTCTGAAATGGTAACTCATATTCAGTGATATCCCTTGTAAAGTGTATCTCTTGTATTTTTTGTTTGTTTGTTCGAAATTCACGAAGTCTTTACGGCTATAATATAAAACTATTTCAGGCCTGGTCTGAATGCCCTCGAATCCCATGTTCCCTTGCGTGCAGCCTTGACATCTTTATTGAATCAGAATTTATTCAATCACATTCCTCAAACCCAGCTCTCAGTATTGCTGTGCATGTCATCCTTCCGTCTTCCCCAGGCATTGGCGTAGCCACTGACAATTCATCAAATGGCTTACGAGGCAGATCCTCCAGTGGCAGCTTCTGCTGCACCTGACGCAGGGGGGGGGGGAACCTTGACTCCTGTTTAAATGTGGCCTTCCGTAACGTGGCATGGGCGCAGTGGTGTTGTATCTTTAGACGACTTAATTAAACGATACGAGCTTTGCTCTAAATCTCTCGTTTTAACCTAAACACATTAAAATCGGGGATACAGTGATATCCTTTATATTGTTGCTTTAAACAAAATACTTGTTGCTTTAGACCATTTTGGGTCTGCAAAACAAACTTTTTTGACCCAATACTTCGTCTTTTGGACAAAGGAATGAGTCTAATGTCGTGTCTTTATTCTAATTACCTTGGTTCTTTGTCTAATTTTTATTTTCTCTCTTTCTTTACCATCATAAGATAATTCAAGGTAAAGTTTGTTCTTAATTTCTAGTTTGAAAATGTTATAAAAGATTATGAACAACAGATTCGTAGTTCAATAATCAAACTTTTTAATATATAATATATGCCACCGTCCATGTCGTGATCTGAACTTAGTCAATGTTATAATCTGAACGTATTCAATGTCCTGATCTGAACTTAGTCAATGTCATCATCTGAACTTATTCAATGTCCTGATCTGAACTTAGTCAATGTCCTGATCTGAACTTAGTCAATGTCCTGATCTGAACTTAGTCAATGTCCTGATCTGAACTTATTCATGTCCTGATCTGAACTTAGTCAATGTCCTAATCTGAACTTAGTCAATGTCGTGATCTGAACTTAGTCAATGTCCTGATCTGAACTTAGTCAATGTCCTGATCTGAACTTAGTCAATGTCCTGATCTGAACTTATTCAATGTCCTCATCTGAACTTAGTCAATGTCCTGATCTGAACTTAGTCAATGTCCAGATCTGAACTTATTCAATGTCCTGATCTGAACTTAATCAATGTCCTGATCTTAACTTAGTCAAATTCCTGATCTAAACTTATCCAATTTCCTGATCTGAACTTAGTCAATGTCCTGATCTGAACTTATCCAATGTCCTGATCTAAACTTATTCAATGTCCTGATCTGAACTTAGTCAATGTCCTGATCTGAACTTAGTCAATGTATTGATCTGAACTTATTCAATGTCCTGATCTGAACTTATTCAATGTCCTGATCTTATTTTAGTCAATATCCTGATCTGAACTTAGTCAATGTCCTGGTCTGAACTTAATTAATGTCATGATCTGAACTTAGTCAATGTCCTGATCTGAACTTAGTCAATGTCGTGATCTGAACTTAGTCAATGTCCTGATCTGAACTTAGTCAATGTCCTGATCTGAACTTAGTCAATGTCCTGATCTGAACTTATTCAATGTCCTCATCTCAACTTAGTCAATGTCCTGATCTGAACTTAGTCAATGTCCAGATCTGAACTTATTCAATGTCCTGATCTGAACTTAATCAATGTCCTGATCTTAACTTAGTCAAATTCCTGATCTAAACTTATCCAATTTCCTGATCTGAACTTAGTCAATGTCCTGATCTGAACTTATCCAATGTCCTGATCTAAACTTATTCAATGTCCTGATCTGAACTTAGTCAATGTCCTGATCTGAACTTAGTCAATGTATTGATCTGAACTTATTCAATGTACTGATCTGAACTTATTCAATGTCCTGATCTTATTTTAGTCAATATCCTGATCTGAACTTAGTCAATGTCCTGATCTGAACTTATTCAATGTCCTGTTATGAACTTAGTCATGTCCTGATCTTAACTTAGTCAATGTCCTGATCTGAACTTATTCAATTTCCTGATCTGAACTTAGTCAATGTCAGGATCTAAACTTAGTCAATGTCCTGATCTGAACTTATTCAATGTCCTGATCTGAACTTATTCAATGTCCTGATCTGAACTTAGTCAATGTCCTTAACTGAACTTATTCAATGTCCTGATCTGAACTTAGTCAATGTCCTGATCTTAACTTATTCAATGTCCTGATCTGAACTTAGTCAATGTCCTGATCTGAACTTAGTCAATGTCCTTATCTGAACTTATTCAATGTAATGATCAGAACTTTGTCAATGTCCTGATCTGATCTGAACTTAGTCAATGTCTTGATCTGAACTTATTCAATGTCTTGATCTGAACTTAGTCAATGTCCTGATGTGAACTTATTCAATGTCCTTATTTGAACTTAGTCAATGTCTTGATCTGAACTTAGTCAATGTCTTGATCTGAACTCAGTCAAAGTCCTGATCTGAACTTAGTCAATGTCCTGATCTGAACTTAGTCAATGTCATGCTCAGAACATAGTCAAAGCTCATCTCGAATACATGAGATAACATTTTTGTGACGCAGTTAGTTTTGACATATTATTTGGCCAGCAATATTCATGTCTTTCACACGTTTTTTTTAAATGTATTTATTTATTTATTTTTGTTGCTTTTTAAAACGTGCTCATAATCTTTGATCTCCAAACTGCATGCATGGCTTTCACACAGCAGAAGTAGCGCTGTGAGCGTGGTGATCAGACAGGGAAATGAACACTTAATCCATCAAACAGATCGAAAGCACTCCAGCTCAAGTGAGATTTCGAGAGTGGCTTAAGATATTTTGAGAAATGAACTCGCCGTCTTTACCATAAGTGGCTGGCTATTTAACGAGGCGGAAACACATCTTCATTAATCTGAAGCTAGAGATACTTAGTAGTTGGAAAACCCCGAGTGTGTTATGGTGCACGTGACCGTGGTCAGGACGAACTAATTAAACATCCAAGTTCATTTCAATTGAGATGGCGGACACCGAAATGGCACTAACTAAGACTCCTGGTCTATCCCGACTACTTGTCTAGCGTGACCCCTTGTCTCATGCGAATCGTTGTCTATCCCGACTACTTGTCTAACGTGACCCCTTGTCTCATGCGAATCGTTGTCTATCCCGACTACTTGTCTAACGTGACCCCCTTGTCTCATGCGAATCTTTGTCTATCCCGACTACTTGTCTAACGTGACCCCCTTGTCTCATGCGAATCTTTGTCTATCCCGACTACCTACAAGTCTGTTCTAACAACAGGTAAATCCCCTCGCCTTTATTTATCCCAACTCCAGGTTTATCCCAACTCAAGGTCTATCCCAAGTACAAGTCTATTCTGACTCCAGGTCTATCCCGCTACCAAGAAATATTGTTGTTTTATTAAATAAACAAAATTAAGATTGACGTTAAATGTGTCTTTCTGCTGTGCATATCCTCCCTACACATCAACTTCTATGCAGATCATCAAAGTAATATCTGCACTCATATTACGTCATTTTTTTGAAGGAGCTACTTGAGTGAAAATGGGACACAAGGGCCTTTCCTAAGTAGGCTGAGAAATAAAGTACGCAGAAAGAAACTTTCAACTAGAAAACCTGATCAGAGGCTTGGCTACTAGGGCCGAAAAGTACGATTTCTTAACTGTTTTTAAAAAGCTCTTTTTCGAAAATTTCGGTTGGGGAAATTTACATTCATATGGTTTTGCACTTTCAAGTATTTATTCCTTTACTTCAAAGCGAAAGTTTATGAGAAATAAAAATTAATTAACTTAGAAAATGAGTACTTTTAGAAAATGAAAACCTAGAGAGCCCCTTTTGTTTCAACCACGGGTGTCATTTAACGTATAACCTCTTATCACTGTTATAAACAAATTTATGAAATTATATACGTTGTTTATAGGGCCTATATATTAAAATTCAAATATCTATCATTATTTTATATTTAAAAGAAACAATCGCTAAAAAAACAACAACAAAAACAATTTCTCCCACGCATCCGCTCATTTAACACTTCAACTATTCAATCGTCCGACTGTAGTGGACTGTTTAAGACAGATATTCGGTTTTCAGGAAATGGGGATAAAGAAAGACGCATTAGAAGCGGAAATGTAATCTTGAAACTCAAAATGTATTGATCTCGAAAGTTTTGATATGAGATCTGAGGAGGTCGAGACCTTAATCCATACACGCGAAATAACTGAAGTGGGTCAAAGTGAATTTTGATTCTTCAAGTAACCAATTAAAATACATGACAGCATGAAGATACATTAAGAGTTAAATTGTTTAATATATTGTAAAATAAAGCTTGCATTACTTTTTTTTAAAACTTATTTCAACAAAGGAGCTGCTTACGTGAAATGATAATTATTGAACATAGGTTCTAAATAGAGTAATGTATGAACATAAAATATATCGAGTTAAAAATGTTAGCAAATTCTTACAAAATTAAGTTTCGAAAATATACTCCGATGTTTGCATTGTTGAATATAGGTTTAGCTCAACTCCGATGGTTGCAGTGTTGAATATAGGTTTAGCTCAACTCCGATGTTTGCAATGTTGAATATAGGTTTAGCTCAACTCCGATGTTTGCAGTGTTGAATATAGGTTTGGCTCAACTCCGATGTTTGCATTGTTGAATATAGGTTTAGCTCAACTCCGATGGTTGCAGTGTTGAATATAGGTTTAGCTCAACTCCGATGTTTGCAGTGTTGAATATAGGTTTAGCTCAACTCCGATGGTTGAAAGTGCTCAACGGTATAAACTTGCTTGCCAAAATGTTATCTTTTTGTGTCAAAGTCTTGTTTACAACTAAAACTTTTTGTCCACGGCCATCATTTTCTCCCTTCGCTGTCTGCCACGGCATTTTCAAGAAAGTCAAGCAAC
>CAXITT010001108.1:32452-49449 GCA_964033795.1 Lymnaea stagnalis | reverse complement strand
AAAAAAAAAGAGAAAGTGGCTCTTGTCTTTCCTTTTCTTTTTAGATAATTAGATTTAAAGTGTTTTAAAAATTGTATATAATCTCTGCGACTGTCAAAAACATAGCATTTGTATGTGTCACCCTTCACCCTTGCAGAAGCCCTTTAAAATTACCTTTCCTTTGCAGTGAGCCACAATAATTGTCCCTTAAAAGTGGAAGCCTACAGAGCAGCCTTCTCACCTGTCACCCCCTACATATTAATTTAACAGTACATGTTCGCGTTCATTAAAAAGAGTAATACATGCGCCATCTCTCAAAGCCAAAACGTTAACCAAAACAAGATAGATAGCAGCCGCTACACAATTAGTCTCTACACCAAATCCGTTCATTGACAAGCATCAATGCCGACATCTCTAATAGCTGAATACGGCACATTAGACACTAAATGGCGACAGCTTCACAATCAATCTCTACACAAAATAAACTCCTTAACAAACATCTATGACGATAGCGGACGCAGCACATACGTTGTTGCCTTATAGATGTTAACAATTTCAAAAGCATTTTGTTTATTGTCTAAAACAAAATTCCAACGCCAATGTTACCTTTCAAGTCTTCCGCAACGGACTGAGCTGACCGGAAACAGATCCACAATGAGAGCAAAACGATATGAAGGAGTAGCGTCATTCCCAACGTCATTCACAGTGGGTAGTCAGAGAGAATATTAAATTTATTCAAGTCAGGTCTCCTTTTTATTCGTGAGCAGCAGTAGCCGAGTTCATTCTGAACATAATTTTTTTAAATTAAATGCACAGTTTAATGATGTGTCACTACAAGGATGAGTTCTCTCAGAAGGGTGCATCTGATCGATGTTTTAATGGCTCAATCGACAATATTTATGAACACAATCGGGCACATGAATAGGTCAAAACAGAGAGAGGGACACATTCAAACAATGACATAACCAAACACTGAAACACCCAAACTCTGCCACACCAAAACACCAACACACCTAAATACTGACATACCCAAACACTGACACACAAACACCAACACACCTAAATACTGACATACTCAAACACTGTAACACAAAGATCAACACACCTAAACGCAGACATACCCAAACACTGACACACAAACATCAACACACCTAAATACTGACATACCCAAACACTGTAACACAAAGATTAACACACCTAAACGCAGACATACCCAAACACTGACACACAAACACCAACACACCTAAATACTGACATACTCAAACACTGTAACACAAACATCAACACACCTAAACACAGACATACCCAAACACTGACACACAAACACCAACACACCTAAACACAGACATAACTTAACACTGACACAAACACCGACACACCTAAACACAGACATACCCAAACACTGACACACAAACATCAACACACCTAAACACAGACATAACTTAACACTGACACAAAACACCGACACACCTAAACACAGACATATCTTAAGAATGTCAAACAAACACCGACACACCTAAACACAGACATACCCAAACACTGTAACACAAACATCAACACACCTAAACACAGACATACCCAAACACTGACACACAAATACCAACACACCTAAACACAGACATACCCAAACACTGTAACACAAACATCAACACACCTAAACACAGACATACCCAAACACTGTAACACAAACATCAACACACCTAAACACAGACATACCCAAACACTGTGACACTGTGACACGAACACCGAGCCACCTAACTTTAGACATAACTTAACACTGACACAAACACCACCACACCCAAACACTGACATACCCTAACACTAACATTGACACTTTCAATGCCTATCACACCCTTACACTCGTACATTCAAACACTGACACAGCACAATCTGGAACGCACTCAACTTCATGCTATCATGACAGCTGTGGGATTAAAGTCCAAATGTTTCGGATAACAGTAAAAGTCATTATGAATTCTAGTGCACAATGTGTCACACTCTAACATGCATCGCTTCACGCAATAATCGATGAACCTCGTCGACATTTCCTCAAACACCTTAATTACTGTACTCATCTCTAACATCTGAATGACCCATTAATCATCTATATATATTCATTATTCACCAATGGGAGAGAGAATTAATTAGTTGAATTAATTGAGAACTTACAAAACAGACGTTTTGATGGGTAAAATAAAGCATTCAAACCTTCTACCCTTTGTTTGCGTGGGGTGGGCACCCGTGATACGACCCATTAAATTCTACATTGGATGATTGATGACGGTTTAGATGACGCAGAAACAAAAAAACAAAACTGTTGTGAGTTTGAAGGGAATTAAATTATAAAGGAACACAACAGAAGAGCAGAGCCCTGACAAAGTACGAGACAAAAATTTTGTCGCGGATGCTAACGCGGTGAGCGTGCTAAGACAGTACGGATGCTAACAAGGTGCAAATGCTAAAAAGTTTCGGAAGCTAACAAGGTACGTATGCTAACAAGATGCCGATGCTGTCAAAATGCCAATGCTGACAAGGTGCGAATGCTAGCAAGGTGCAAATGCCATTAAGATGTAGATGCTAAGAAGACGCCGATGCTTTCAAAATGGCGATGCTAACAAGGTACGGATGCTAACAAGGTGCAAATGCTAACAAGGTGCGAGGACTAACATGGTAACGGATGCTAACAAGGTGCAAATGCTAACAAAGTACGGGTGCTAACAAGATGCCGATGCTAACAAGATACGTGTGCTAAAAAGGTACGTATGCCAACAAGATGCTGATGCTTTTAAGGTGCGGCTGCTAACAAGGTGTGGATGCTATCAAGGTACGTATGCTAACAAGGTACGTATGCTAACAAGATGAAGATGCTAGCAATGTGCGGGTGCTAACAAGGTGCGGATGCTAACACGGTACGGATGCTAACAAGGTGCGGATGATTACAATATGCGACTGCTTGGACAAATCATTCGTTGGACTTTTGTTTAATTGTAGTAGTTAAATATAAAATAGCCTGGTAACTAATACTTGAGAAAATGTGTGGTTTCGCGAAAAAAAAGAGTTCCTTTAATGTCTCGACATTTATTGGGACAATACAACAAAAAGACAGGTTAAGCTTTCGATAGATACCATATATGACTTAGTAGAGTTTTAATTATAATAATAAAGCAAGGGGCACCCAGTGGTCTATTTTGTATGCCTCCCCCCCCCTCCAAGTCAAAATTGTGTCTTAGCGAACTACACGATATACGAGGAACGCGTGTGAAAACGTATTTTAAAATATCCAAATCTTTCTGTTTCGGCCAAAAGTCACGTTAAGCATTAGGTTTCGTTTTCGGCTGATAGTCTCGTTAAGCTTTTGTTGTTTTCGGTTTCGGCCGAAAGTTTCGTTAAGCTTTTGGTTTCAGCCGAAAGTCTCATGAAGCTTTTGGTTTCGGTCTCGGCCCTACAGCCATTTTTTGGCTTTCAGTCTGGTTTCAGTTTTGGCCGAAATCAGAAAAGCAATTTCGGTCGGTTTCTACTGAGCACACAACTTACATTGTGTTTGACAGCCACGATGTAAGCTGCTTTGAGAGAAAAATTTCGTTTGGATGCTCTGAATAATCACTTCAAGTTAACAGTCGAAATATCTCATTTAGCCTTACAGCAAATAGCACACGCTCGACAATCATTTCCATTAGAGGCTCATCTGATGACATCCCCAGTATTTCGGGTATGTTGGACGAGTATGACATGGTTGTCTTTTCAGTCTATAACTTATAACTCGAGACATGAAGGCATTCTGACTGAGAAGACAAGTCCGTGAAGAAAGTTTTCAAAGTCATCGGGACGTGACGGAAAGACAAAGAGGAGATAATGAAATCAGGTGAACTAGTAGAAAGGTCTGCATCGTCCCAATGTCATAGTGTTTGAGAAGGTCAGATCCGTCTCTGACAGTCAGGCTATCACTATTCCATACTGTGAGTGCGTTGTCCTCTGTATCCTGACTTCATAGTGTTTGAGAAGGTCAGGTCTGTCTCTGACAGTAACGCTATCACGACGCTATACTGTGAGGTCGCTGCCTTCTGTATCCTGATAGGAAAGATGACGCAGGGAGTGATCGAACATTAGTTCCTGCATGTGTGTGTGTGTGTGAGTTTGTGATAAGGGGGGTGATGTACCTGCTTTTACAGGGAGTTGTTCACAGTGAAATCAAACGGGATAACATTCTCGTCAACGGTTCTCAAATCGTCATCATCGATTTTGATATATCAAGCGCAATCGTACATTCAGCGTCTCTTGTCCCCCTTGTCCCATGGCCCCCGAGATTATTGCACGCTCTAAAGTTTAATAAGACGGTTTCAAGGTCAGTTTCTGTCAGAAAGTGTCCATTTATTTTACTTATACAACAGACTATAATCACTTTAGTTTTTTTACAAGGTTGTACATTGGTTTGTTTTTTTTAAATATCGTATGAACCTATTAACATTGTTATATTTGTTCTTTTCGAGAAATTCTCACTGAACTGAATTCCGATATGATATATTTAATACTCTAATGATGCTATCTACCATATTTTTCCAGTTAATATATATTGGCTTGTGTTGCCTATGGTTGAAATGGGATGAAAGAATTTGACTTGGTTTGCTCGTATGTAGATTTTATATTGTTGCGTCTGTTTTTAAATGTGGTAAATTTTAGATTTGTGAAATTGTTTGTTTTGTACCTTGCTTCGAGATTTTCGGGCTGAAGCGTATTTTTCAAATAAAATTTATTATTTTTATTAATAATGATTTTTTAATAGTTATCAATCATGCCATTAATTTTTGGTGGAGCCTTTCAAATGCGAAAGCGATAAATGCTACAAATTAAGATAACAAATTATTTAATAAAAACAGATCACTTAAAATTAGAAGAACGAGTGTTATTTTGCAAAAAGCAATCAATTATTTCACGATGGTCTCTACATTTAAATTTCGCCAGAAAATATGATTCAAGTAAAACTCTGACTTGCTTGGCCATATACAGCTGAATTCACATTCATCAACTTAAAATTAAAAATTTAAATATTCTAATAATTCAATATTTGAAGAAAAAAAGTACCAAGAAGATATTAATTCACGTGTCAAAATGTCGATGAATTCCCTTGAATTTGAATTTCTGTTAAATATATCTTATATAGGAAACTAGAAATTTAAAAAAAAATATATTCAAGAATATTGCACAGAGTACTTGGAAGGATCTAAATATAGACATGTAAAGGCGGGAAAAGTTGGTGTTTTAAAGTAGATGTGCTTGTTATATTTGTCCTGTTTATGTATGCGTCAATAGTTAAATGTGCTTCTTATATGTGTGTATGTGTGTCCTGTTTATGTATGCGTCAATAGTTAAATGTGCTTCTTATATGTGTGTATGTGTGTCCTATTTATGTATGTGTCAATAGTTAAATGTGCTTCTTATATGTGTGTATGTGTGTCCTGTTTATGTATGCGTCAATAGTTAAATGTGCTTCTTATATGTGTGTATGTGTGTCCTGTTTATGTATGCGTCAATAGTTAAATGTGCTTCTTATATGTGTGTATGTGTGTCCTGTTTATGTATGCGTCAATAGTTAAATGTGCTTCTTATATGTGTGTATGTGTGTCCTGTAATACATACGCAGTTATCAATTTACACGAAGAATATACACACATACTGTGTCCTGTTTATGTATGCGTCAATAGTTAAATGTGCTTCTTATATGTGTGTATGTGTGTCCTGTTTATGTATGCGTCAATAGTTAAATGTGCTTCTTATATGTGTGTGTGTGTGTCCTGTTTATGTATGTGTCAATGGTTAAATGTGCTTCTTATATGTGTGTATGTGTGTCCTGTTTATGTATGCGTCAATAGTTAAATGTGCTTCTTATATGTGTGTATGTGTGTCCTGTTTATGTATGCGTCAATAGTTAAATGTGCTTCTTATATGTGTGTATGTGTGTCCTGTTTATGTATGCGTCAATAGTTAAATGTGCTTCTTATATGTGTGTATGTGTGCTGTTTATGTATGCGTCAATAGTTAAATGTGCTTCTTATATGTGTGTATGTGTGTCCTGTTTATGTATGCGTCAATAGTTAAATGTGCTTCTTATATGTGTGTATGTGTGTCCTGTTTATGTATGCGTCAATAGTTAAATGTGCTTCTTATATGTGTGTGTGTGTGTCCTGTTTATGTATGTGTCAATGGTTAAATGTGCTTCTTATATGTGTGTATGTGTGTCCTGTTTATGTATGCGTCAATAGTTAAATGTGCTTCTTATATGTGTGTATGTGTGTCCTGTTTATGTATGCGTCAATAGTTAAATGTGCTTCTTATATGTGTGTATGTGTGTCCTGTTTATGTATGCGTCAATAGTTAAATGTGCTTCTTATATGTGTGTATGTGTGTCCTGTTAATGTATGTGTCAATGGTTAAATGCGCTTGTTAGATGTTTGTATGTGTGCCCTGTTTATGTATGTGTCAATAAGGATTGTTATATGGACTTTTTATATATGTGTGCCCTGTTTGTGTATGTGTCAATAATTATATGAACTTGTTATAACCCCTTGTGATAATTATGTACATCTATGCAAATTGTTTATGAGTTTAAAATTTAAAAAATATTGAAGATCCTGAAGGCTTAACATTGCATAGTGTTTTGTTTTTTCATGGCTTAATTTATCCCCAGGGGACCTAACTTACTAATCTACTGTTTAAATTAAGAAAGACTATATTATGATGATATTCATGACAAAAACTAGATGTCATGAAACTGAAAATGTGTATGTCTTTCAAACAGACTTGTCTCCTGCACACTGTATTACAAACAGTGATAGAATAAATTAATTTTGAATCAACCGAAGTCTGGAAAAATCGTTGCAAGGCCTTAGAGTGGCATCTCATGTAAAGTGGTAAATCGTGTAAAGATGTATCTCATATAAAGTGGTATCTCATGCAAAGTGGTGTCTCGTGTAAAGATGTATCTCATGTAAAGTGATATCACACGTTAAGTGATATTTAATATAAAGTGGTATCTCATGTAAAGTGGTATCACACGTTAAGTGATATTTAATATAAAGTGGTATCTCATGTAAAGTGGTATATCATGCAGAGTGATATCACATATAAAGTGGTATCTCATGTAAAGTGATATCTCATAAAGTGATATCTCATAAAGTGATATCTCATAAAGTGATATCTCATAAAGTGATATCTCATAAAGTGATATCTCATAAAGTGATATCTCATAAAGTGATATCTCATAAAGTGATATCTCATAAAGTGATATCTCATAAAGTGATATCTCATAAAGTGATATCTCATAAAGTGATATCTCATAAAGTGATATCTCATAAAGTGATATCTCATAAAGTGATATCTCATAAAGTGATATCTCATGTAAAGTGATATCTCATAAAGTGATATCTCATAAAGTGATATCTCATAAAGTGATATCTCATAAAGTGATATCTCATGTAAAGTGATATCTCATAAAGTGATATCTCATAAAGTGATATCTCATAAAGTGATATCTCATAAAGTGATATCTCATGTAAAGTGATATCTCATAAAGTGATATCTCATAAAGTGATATCTCATAAAGTGATATCTCATAAAGTGATATCTCATGTAAAGTGATATCTCATAAAGTGATATCTCATAAAGTGATATCTCATAAAGTGATATCTCATAAAGTGATATCTCATGTAAAGTGATATCTCATAAAGTGATATCTCATAAAGTGATATCTCATAAAGTGATATCTCATAAAGTGATATCTCATGTAAAGTGATATCTCATAAAGTGATATCTCATAAAGTGATATCTCATAAAGTGATATCTCATAAAGTGATATCTCATGTAAAGTGATATCTCATAAAGTGATATCTCATAAAGTGATATCTCATAAAGTGATATCTCATAAAGTGATATCTCATGTAAAGTGATATCTCATAAAGTGATATCTCATATAAAGTGGTATCTCATGTAAAGTGATATCTCATGTAAAGAGATATCTAAGAAAGTGATATCTCATGTAAAGAGATATCTCATGTAAAGTGATATCTCATGTAAAGTGATATTTCATATAAAATGATATCTCATGTACAGTGGTATCTTATGTAAAGTGATAGCTCATGTAATGTGTTATATACTACATACATTTCGTCTATTAGTAGATTAATGCAGTGGGGGCAAATGGAAATAGAGGACGGTCTATTCGCTTTTCCCCAACGGGCGGACCATTCTCATAAAGGCGATCAAACTCAAAGTGGGCGACATAGCGCTTAAATGGGACAAGCGACCGGTTTACCTGGGAGTCAAATTAGATCAATAGGTGCAAAGGCATAATTTTGTATAGGACCTCTGCTCCCAGGCAACCGCCAAGCTCAACCTGATGAAGATGTTGGCATGCACGATTTGGGGTGCAGGCGCAAATACGATGATAGCATTGTTTCTGAGCAGTGTAAGGTCGGAACTGGACTACAGCATGCCGTCTAGTTCTTTGCAAGCAAGACCGCGAAAAGCGGGGTTGCCCAGTCTCAGACAGATGTATCAGTAACTTATCTGGGAATTAGAAACTGGTCAGTGGACCATCTCAGAACGAATTGGTACAGACAGTGGGCAGACAACACGATAGATAGAGGCGTTTGGCTAACTTCCCGACTCCTAGCAGACAACACCCATGGTGGGGGTTAGGTCGCCGGCCACAGAGTCTAGTTGACACAGATGCGCACTGAGCACTGTCCCATTTCCCATTCGCACATATATTAACAGGGTAGATCATAACTTGGATCCTATCTAACAGCATCGCAAACTGGTCCCGAAACACTAGCGGTAGCGCATCTGTTGACCGAATGTCCCTCACTAGATTTTCGGGGGGAGGCTAGGGGCGGCGTGAGAGACCTATGCCAGGAGAATGTTGTATGGCTCAGCTCAGAAGATGGAGATGGTAGCCAATGTACTAGCCGGGGTCATAAGGGAGTAATCTCAGAATCTCACCAGAATTTGTGCATTTGATAGCTCAAGAAAGATTACGCGCATGACGTAAGTTGACTTTGCGGAAAGAAATTTAAGACACTGTGAATGTAGTACAACAATACTTTGATTTACTGTGAATTACTTTGATTTACTGTGAATTACTTTGATTTACTTCTACTTCTAATAACTTTCAGTTGGCAGAGTAGCACGATTTGTTATTACATCAGAATCCAATGCGAGGATTTGTTTGTATTTCCTGTCGTAATGTCTATTTCAAGAGATAATATAGAAACTAAACAAAGGGATTGAAGAACTGTGCCATTCTATCGTTGACATGTACAGCTCTATTTGGACCAGTACACCTCTAATATTAATAGCACCATCTGACGAAATGTGGACCTTAATGTCCTGTGCTCACCCACCCTTCGTAGCGGGACCAGTGTTTCTTTCAGAAACTTTTCCCTGGGGGGCACTTCAGATTTTGAGGGGGCACTTCAGATTTATTTATTTTATTTTTTTTTTGGGGGGGTGCATTGCCAGCAGTTTCAGTTGATTTGTTGGACATATTTTTGCTCCGGGGAGGACTTGCACTTGGCTTTCCCCGGGGAAGGAGGGGCACTGCCGGAGATATAGCTGAAAGAAACCCCGATCCAGACGCCCAACCGGGGGACACCCTAGTCTCTGACTTCTTCACACGGACCAGTGCAACCGATATCAACACGGCAAACACTGAATATTTTTATATAAGTTATAACGCTATGAGTTTATTAAACATCGTCAAAACCTGACAAAGCCATGAAAACTAACAATCCAACTCGTAAACAAATCAACGCTCTCCTTTCACGATACATCCAGCCGAAAGCCCCAACACACCAAAACAAGCGACGCCTTGATGGTCACACACCGGCCATCCCTGCACTATATCAACAACAAAACTAAAGCGTCATTTCCCCTTACCCAAATACGTCACAACAGCCTCACACAAGAGATACAGGCAGCTACACATGAAATCTCTAAACTAAACATCTTTTCCATACCAAACATAACAACAGTGATTCTCATACCCTTGAGACTACTCTCCCGTAGCCCACTACCATTTTGTTAATCTTCACATTGAAATGCACAAAAATGCATACACTTTAACAATTTGGGCTAAACTTATAATTTGTGCTGATTGTTTTCATTCTCTTGCCGTTTTGGCCAAAATGGTTAGCTTTTTAAAGAGCCAGACACACACGTCAATTAATCTCAAGCCAGAGCTGCTCTGTAGCTGGGAAACCCCGGGTGTATCACGTGACGGTGGTCAGGACGAACACATTAAAATTTTCAAGTTCATTTCAATGAAGAAGGCGGATACGCCGAAATGGAAATCCCGTACGACTCCTGGACTATCACGACTCCTGGACTATCCCGACTACTTGTCTAACGCGAATCTGTGTCTAGCCCGACTACAAGTCTATTCTGTCAACGGTTGTATCCACATTCATTATCTATCTTAACTACAGGTCTATTCGGACTCCAGGTCTATCCCACTCCATGTCAAACCCAACTTCAGGTTATATCCCGATTCCAGTCTATCCCAATTCCAGGGTCTATCCCTCTATTCCAAATCCAGGTCTATTCCAATTCCAGGTCTATCAAAATTCCAGGTCCATTCCAATTCCAAGTCTATCCCTCTATTCCAATGCCAGGTATATCCCTCTATTCCAATTTCAGGCCTATCACAATTCCAGGTCTATTCCAATTCCAGGTCTATCCCGATACTAATAATTGTTTTTATTATGTAACCAATATTAAGATTAACGTTAATTTGCATTTTTTTAAATTTTGTTGGTTCGCTGTGAATGTTTTTTCTAAAGGCCAAATTATAGTACAGGGCAATGGGATAATGGGATTCAGGGGTCCGATGGCCTCTTCAAAGTAGGTTGTGAAATATAGTACGCAGAATGAAGCTTTCAACTGGAAAACCCCATTACAGGCCGAAAAGTAAGATTTCCTAATTTTTGTCCCTGAAGCGCTTTTCAGAAATTCGGTTGGGAAATAAAATTAAAATTGTTTTGCTCATTCAAGTAAAGCTTTATCTTAAAGTGAATATTTATGAGCACAAAAATTAATTAAATCAGAAAATTGGTACTTTTAGAAAATGAAACCTTAAAAGGCATTTTTAAAAAATCATATTTTGTGTCAGTGAAAAAATTGTCATCACTGTTACCAAACTAACTTGTGAAAATGCAGAATTTTTTTTTTTTTTTTTTTTTTTTTTCACTTAAAAATTTAAATATTTATCATTGCTTGATATTTAAAAATAAACAATCTATACAAACCAATCCTTGCACAGATCTGCTCACGTAACACTTCCAACAAAACAATCATACGTCTAAACAGGACTGTTTATTTCAGATGTGAGGTGTACAGGTATTGAACAATTCATATAAAAAGAAGAAGCTTTAAAAGCGGAAATATAATCTCGAAACTCTACATTATCTACCTGCAAAGTGTTGATTTGAGATCTGAAGACGTGGAAACTTTAAGTAATGCCCAGAGATCAAATTTAATTAGGGCATGGTGAACTTTGTGATTAAACAGGTAACCAAGTTTTTATTAATACATTACAACAGAAAGATACATTAAGAGTTAAAATATTTAAGATAATTTAAATATACAACCTGCATGAATTGTTTCCCTATATAAACAAAGGTAGGCGCACATGACGTGAAAATTTAATAATAGATTGAATTGAGTGACTTAAAAATTCTGATATAGATATTAGTCACTTCTGAACAGGTTAATACAAAAAAATAGGTTGTCTCAGAATTGTTGTATTGAGGGTTTGCTGAAATCCGATGGCTGAAATCTTGTACACAAATTAAGCTACAATCCGATGGTTGAAATGTTGAATTGAGATCATGCTTTGCTCTCTTGGGATGAAAATTTGAATACAGCGTATGTTAACTACCATGGTTAAAATTGTCAATAAAGATTTAGCTAAACTCCGATGGTTAAACGTGCTCAACGATATAAAATTGCCTGCCCAAATGTTATATTTCTGTGTCTAAGTCATGTGTACAACTGAAACGTGTAGTCAGTGGCCAACAGTTTTCTCCCTTCAGTGTCAGCCACAGTCTTTTCACGAAAGTCAAGCATTTTGTATTTACATTTATTACATAAGCCTTGTATTTAGGTCATGAGCTCATGTGGTGTGTGGGAGAGAGGTGGAGTGGTCACACTGTTTTTGAAAACAGTTGTCCTGTGGTGTCAACCCGCTGGTCAACTTCTGAGTGAGCCAGCTGGCGCTCCGGCTGACTGAGGCGTGGTCTGGACATCAACATAAATAAAAATTACTTATATTTTGGTGGCAGAAAAATAATGACACCTTAATTATATCTTAGTGTCATAGTGTCGGCAGCATCAATACAGATTTCTTTTATTTTCTAACAGAATGAACGTCTCTTTGCAAAATATCGTAATGCCACAGTGCAGGCAACATAATTACAGCGTACTTATACCTATAGCATGGTGTTATAGTGTCCCGGATAGTACACATGAGAGCGATTTCTTATTCAAATTATAAAAAGACTTCATAACCTAAAAAATAAAATAAAACTTGTTTAAAGACAAAAGGAGATGAAAAAAAAAAAGATCCGAAATTTTGTCCAAAAACTTTAGTTTTTAATATTGGGGTGCTTTGTTTGTCTTCACCCCCACCCCCTTTTATAACCTTGAAGTAATCTTTGGAACATCACATTAAGTGTATGATGATTACTGAATACTTTTATAACGCTTGTGTCCAATACTGTTTTAGCATGCTCACAATGCTCTTTCAATGATTTTTTTAAAAATGTTTTTTTTTAATTATCGATTTCAATTTCTCTCAAAGATTGGGGCAGACTGTTCCATAATTTAGGCGCAATAGCTTCAGAAGAGCGCATTTCGCATGACTTCTTTCTGTGTCCATCCAAACTTGAAAACATCGGTAAAAGGACTGTGTTGAAGTGTCCATTGGTTTATCGGACAATTGATTTACTGGATAGTGTGTCATTTGAGCCAAATCAGAGAAACTGAAACTATTTTTTTTTTTTGCAAAGATTTATCAAAAGTTGTTTTCTTTTGGAATGGGGGGAGACACCGAGATTCATCAGCAAACCGTGCCAACCTACCAACCGTGCCAACCTACCCACCGTGCCAACCTACCAACCATAAAAAACATCATCCACTCAGAGACGTCCGTCCATCTATAATACTTACACCGTGTTTACTTTCCTCAGAAGCACCACCTCTCTTTCACTCTTTGTTGTGTTCCTCTGGTAGGCAACGTAAGCGGCGCCATGGCAGCTCCAAGTTGTAGCTACGTCAAGCTGGCGACACAGATGGATGAGAAGAAAACTATCGTGTGGTGTAAAATTAGAATCGGGGCATTTGAGTCCGATAAATTTAAAAAACCCTTAAAACAAAGTTTTCGCATCAATCCTTGATATGCTCTTTTGTATCCAATTAAAATGGAATTTTACGTGATTTTTATTATTTATTAGAAAGCGGTTATGCGAATGGGTAAACTTCTGGGAAAACACGTTTCATATTTCCTTCATTTTCCGCTTTAATAAAAAACAGTTTATTTTTACTGCATACCCAAATGCGTGACAAATACAAAGCACCTAGCAACAGATACACAATCAAACTCCACACCAAAGCATGCAAATATAATCTTGGTACTACTATAATTTCTAACCGTGGTAAAAAATAATCTGGGGTAAAAGCATACTTTATGACACTGGTCACACGTAATCAGGGTAATTGGGTGCTACTGTAATATTTTTGGCACAATACAAATCGTGTCATGTGCCTCAGAACAATTTTTCTTCAGATTTTGTGTTGTGTTCTCCACATTGCAACAGGCTCAAGGTCCAACTACAAAAATAATTCTTGTTGTGGAACAGACCTCCGCCCCTCCAACTGAGGATATTTCAGGTCCAAGCGGCAAGAGCAGTTCTGCAGCAGAAGTTGAAGCTATTCTTATTGGCCTGAAACAAGTGCGCCGTCGGTTAGCCAAACGCAAAACATTCCCATCCGTCGTAGTGTTCACCGACTCACAACGTGCTCTTGAAATTGTGAGGAGGTGCTCTTGGGACACTAAGACGGTACAGGCAATCATGGAGCTCGTACAAGACATAGTGTCTCACGGAGGGACAGTGACCCTTCAATGGATCCCAGGACACGCAGGGATCCCCCCACAAGTCAGAGCTGACTGGCTTGCGAGACAAGGCTCTTCCCAGCCTCAACCTAACAGACCGATGACCCAATTGGGGATCAAGGACCTCTTCCAGGAGGAATGGAGGAAAGAATGGGAACAGGGTACCACTGACCGAAAACTTTACCGGAGCATGGCAAAAACAAACCGCAAGGGTGATCAATGGTGGGGTCTTAAACGCCTCCAGCAGAGCCTCATCAAGCAGATGAGGACAGAGCACTGCCCTACGAGGAGCTATCTGAGCAGATTACACCCACTGCGGGACCCGAGCTGCCGTCATTGTGGACAGGCGCCGGAGACAGTAGAGCACCTACTAGCCGGGTGCCCAGCATTAGCGTCTTGTGTGACTGGGGTGCTCCCAGCCAACCACGTCGAGAGCCTGTTATTCGGGACTGCCCAGCAGAGGAGGCAGGCCTGTTCCATACTTGCCGGGGCCATTAAAGAGCAGTAGCTCGGTCCCTTACAGTGAATGAAATGCTCAATGGGGGCGCAAAAATCATCCTTGCCAACAGGTTTGTAATGAAGATATTTGTGGAGCTCCAAAATTCAATCTTGCAAACGTATTTGGGATACATTAGTTTACATCAAAATACAATTAAATAATTACTTTTAATACTCATTTTGGCGCCCCCTAACGTGGCGCCTGGGGACATATGTCCACCCCTGCCCACCTCTAGCTACGCCACTGCGGATCATCAATTATATCGAGCGTAGAGATATTTCACAGATTCCACTAATTGTAATCGGTTAATGGCACCAGATACCATTCTCTTTCCAACTAACTGTTTAAAAATGACAATTTAGTTTTGTTTAATTTTAAAAATATAAATAATCGTTATATTGTTGTACATATTTTGCTGGGTGGGGGGAGGGCACTTGACTTTCCCCGGAGAGATGCCTGAAAGAAACATTGCATCAGACTTCATTACATATGCTAAATATACATGTGTTAACTCTAAATATGTTTTCCAACTAACTGTTTAAAAATGACAATTTAGTTTTGTTTAATTTTAAAAATATAAATAATCGTTATATTGTTGTACATATTTTGCTGGGTGGGGGGGGGGCACTTGACTTTCCCCGGAGAGATGCCTGAAAGAAACATTGCATCAGACTTCATTACATATGCTAAATATACATGTGTTAACTCTAAATATGTTTACTATAAATCTGCTAACTATACATCCGCTAACTATATATCCACTAAATAATTTACAAAACGTTAATTAATGAACAACTCTCTTACTGTGAGAAGAACTCTCCCTTAATGTTGTAGGGGTGTAGAACAATTAGTCCCTTACCATTGTCGGTTAATGTAAGTATCTGACGGGAGAAGGGCTTTTTTTCAACTCTCTCCTCCAAGTATATAGTAAGTCATCTTAACATAAGAAATACAGCTTCAATATAAACGTTAAAAAGTTAGACTCTAACCAAAATGTGCAATGGACTTACTTTAACGTGTGGATATAAGTTGATGTTTTTGTGTGTGTTTTTTTTTGTTGTTGTTGTTGTAATGACGTTCCAAGAGTTAGAGCAGAAGACGATAGTCTGTCTGGCTATTTAGGTCCAATTATTTTATATTGATATGTTTAAACACAGAGATACTATATTAACATTAATTATTAGTAATATTTAGAAATTATTTCTTTATAATGTATTGTAAAATGCGACAGGTTATTGAAAAGGGCATGTTTAAAAAGAGATTCTATATTGAATTTAAATACCAGTAATATTTAGAGACTAGAATATAAGACCTGATGTTATCGGGATAAAAATGATAGGTCTTTTGCGATAATATCTACCTGCTATTGCAAAAACTCATCACAATTCCTAACTTTAAAAAGTAGTATTATGTTTACGTTTCTAACATTAAGTTTTGAGAAGTATTTATCTGCTATATATTATACGTCTACCCTACTCACTTTCGCGGCCCTAAACTATTTTTTTTTCTCTATAAATATGACCTTTAAATTACCTAATCTAAATTATCACTAATTGTATCACTTTTGTCACTAAAGAAGTTAATGGAGGGACAATTTCTGCGCTAGAGAAACACTTTAGATTTACCCGTTTTCGTGCCCTTAAACTACAACTTTGTTTTCTATAAAAATTGTGAAATCATAAACTTTAATTTACAACAAAAACTCTACATATGATATAAATATATTTTATATTTAAGGAATTTGATATATTAATATCTTCACCAAAAATTTAAACACAATTTCGCCTCGTTTTTTAAAAATTATACCTTATCATAAAATCGTAAAACAAAGATTTCTTTTATCTCGAGAAGACTCTCGCAACAGTAACTGTTTTAACGTCTATAACAGATTTGAGTGTCTTTTTTAATATTGATAATCTCATAAAAATACACACCCACTTTACTTTTCGAAGAGTATAAAAAAATTATTTTCATTTTTTTTAAAAAGAAAATATTAACCTATCTCCATTTTTCAAAATTAAATTTTGAAGTGTGTAAAAGAATTGTATTTGTAATATACATTAGTACGCTTACATAAATGTACCCACGTTTTGTTAACGCCATTGATTTTTTAAATTGGATAACACATGTTTATTTGTAAAAAGAGAAGGCAACATCTCTTGTTTCACAAATGTAATACCATAGAATTTAACTATATTGTCATCCACGTAAAATGTACACATCACATTTCCTACATCCGATATGTACGTACCCAAGAAGGTTAATTATTTATTAAATTCATTCCCTTTATTTTGAGACGTATCTTTTGCTTCCTTGGGCAAAATGAACAAACCCATATTTTGTAAAAAAAAAAAAAAA
>CAXITT010001108.1:7295-21959 GCA_964033795.1 Lymnaea stagnalis | reverse complement strand
GGATCTTTTATATAGATCATATCCTCCCCTTCCACACACACCTGTAAACTATTAACAAGTTCAAAAATGCTAAATACACATAAAATACGTTTTCTCATTCAATGAAAGTTGTATAGTTTTGTAAGCTTCTTAGTGTTTAATCTTTTGTATATTTCCTTCACATTTCTGAATCGCAGCACAGCCACGTTATTTATCACATCACTTATTTGACATTTGTGTTGTTTAGTGTTAAGGAAATTCTAAGTCGAAAGATAACTGAAAGATGGTCATGTGTATGATAGAAATGTTATATTTATTTTTCAAAATATACAAGTGCATTACACGGCTTTGTAACAAATGGAAGGATTGAAATGTATACATTTTGACGTGGTTCTGTTAAAGCTTGCATGAAGGTAAAAGTTTAGCATGGTCGCTATGTGCTGCAGCACATGATACTCCTATTAAAGATGTAGGCCGATCTCATGATAATGACACCATATATTTCTCTTAAAAAGAACATCATAGGACAATTTTCTCCAGTGCATGCTTTATGGATCACCACATACAGGAGCACGGTGTTGAATGAGGAACATAGCAACAGGGCAGCTGCCTCCAATATGGGATATATCCCATAGAGATATCCCATGTCACAATTGTAGGACGTATTTTACATTATATTCTAATGACCGGTTACTTAAAAATCTGGAAAAGATTTCTTCTCATCAATAACTAACAAAATTTTAGGACTTTAAATAAAAAATATTCACTATTGAAAACTGAATAACAGGCAAAGTTTTCATCAACCAATAATCAATTGATAAAAAAAATTTAATCTTTGTACCTTAAGTGCACATTATATAATCATTACAGAGATAAATGCTCCAGTAAAATGGATGGATTTTTTTTTCTTCAATCAATTTGTTAGGCACAAATTCAAAATAAAATCTAATGATAGGGGACTTAAGTAAACTCATTTATCTGTATGTAGTTGGGACGGATTCAAGGACTGTGTTAAACCCAAGTTTGGAAAGATTTTAAAAAAATGAAGTCAAATGGAAATTTGTAACAAATAATCATGAATTAATTGATTTTAAATTCATAATTGATAATTCACATAATAATTGAAATAAAATTGTCTGCACATGCACAACACTTAAAAGAGCTTTGAAAAAAACAGTTTATCTACATCAACACAAATTTTTTACGTAAATTTTGAGTTCAGCGCAATAAAAATCCTAAGATTTCATTGGCACGATTAAACCGTGCCACTATTGTACCTAACATATTTATGAGCTGCAGAAATGGAGTTGTAAACAAAAAATTCATAAATAAACCAAAGAGCCAATCATACCCCTGATTTAAATTCCATTTTCCATGAAAACAGAATAAATCCACTTCTGTCGGAAACACCTTGCAGTCTCACTAGCAGGGGGTCTAACTTCATTTCCAAATTGTTTTCACAAATTATAAGAATCAATTATCAACTAAGATCCTAAATCAGATATGTATTTATAAACTCATAAAGATTGTGAAAAAAAAAGACCAAATAAACCCCTCTAAATTTTAGGAAAACAATGTGTCAATGTGTCAGGGAAGGAGAGACACGTGCCATATAAAGAGAGACACGTGTCAGGGAAGGAGAGACATGCTCCTATATCAAAATAAAATGTCCATGGATCAATACTAGCTTGCGCCATCTCATAGTTATTAATATGAAGACATAACAAAATTGGGATATTTCAACATTTTCTTGTTTGTATGTGCATTAAACAAAGATCTGTAAAAAAAAAATACTTTAAAATTTGAAATATTGATTTAAAGAACACACAAAAAAATATATTTTTTGTTAAATCCTAGGAACTCCTAAAAAAAATTGTTACGTTTTGAATAAAATACTTCTTGTCTTTATAATAACAAATTAAAATGTTACATTTTTTTAAAACAAAATACAGAAAATATGGTGTGAATATTAAGACACATATTTTTGGCTTTTTGTTTTATCATCATATTTATCTATGCATGACAGATATCCAACAATGCAATTACTCCCAGGGACGCAGATAAAGCAACGTACAACAGGCAGACAGACTATTAGAGACTTGTTAGCTCAAACCAATTTTGATGTACACTAGAGATTTGTGATCACAGCAATGCTTTCCTGTTAGAGAAAAGGTTTAATATAAAATAAAAGTGGACCAACATGGTGTATGCATGGGCATACACCTGGATATAGTGGACCAACATGGTATAAACATGGGAAATCCACCTTCATGTAATTTCTGTATGTAAAGTCACACAAAGTAAAGGAACTTGGCATTGTTACATTGTGATATCCAATAATTAAAAAAATACAATATATAGATGTAATCACCTTGAAAGATATTTGATCAACATAAGTAAAGGTTTATAATTATTTGTTTATAAAGATTGCACACAATCACATATCTAGGATCTTATTTAGCAAATCATTTTCAAGTTGGTGAAGTACTCCAAGGCCCTAATTTCTTATCCTTAAGTTTAATAGCAAAGTGAAAAGAAATTTTAAGGTAACATTTTAAAAAATAATTATATATTTTTGATTATCTTGCATCATTAAAAATTAATATCTATATATATAATTCGCCAGAAGAAGTAGGGCAAACAACAAGACAACAGGCTATATATAGATACGCCAGAGCAAGCAAGATGCAGGCAAACCCTCCCTTCCCTTTCCTTGCATGCCCATCGTTGGTCTCGAGACATGCGAACTGCGGTTGAGCTACCTCCCCCCTCCCCCCCACTGCACCACCCTCCTGCCAGCCAGCACTAAGCCACGGGTCGGCATGAAATAAAAAGTGTGCAGTGACTATCATGAAGAGGGGGGGGGGGGGGGGGGGGGGAAGGGGTGTTAGCAACATTGCCATTCTTAAATGTGCGTAACTTTTTGTCAAGTAACTTTAGGAGATGGGAAGTTCACGCATTGCTACCACCAATGTTTGGCGGGCTATAACTAATATTTTTCATTTTATTTAAACAAAGATATATGTGTATATTATATATTTAATAAGTTCACGAAATGGCAGAAAAGCTGTCTAATAGTTTAGAGAAAATCTTGATCAGTTTTAAAAATTGTTTTGATTACAAAATTTGATTTGAGTCAAACCATCAAATAAAATACTTAGCTAAATATTCACAACCAGATAATTTGTTTCCATAAAATGGACCGATTTCGAATCGTTAAATGAAATTCATTCCAAATTTGTGGCAGTGTATTATAGCTCCACACATTTATAAAACCATATAGTTAAAAAAAACTGCAATCTTTTAATCATATACAGCATTCCCCCTTGGTGTAAGGTCAAAGGTCAAGATTTCAACCCTTAAGACTTTTAAAAAAGAAATAGATTTTAATTGTTACAAAAATTTTTTACATTTGTAAAGAGTACCAGGATAAATACAATGGATATATTATATTTTTGTATGAAATACAATCATTGCATGCAAATATTTAGTAAATTTAATTTGTAATTACTATCTAAAATTTAAGTTTATTGCATTATTTGCATGAGTTGTAAATATTATAATTAGTAAATACCATAGTTCATCTCAGTGCTTCTAAGTACATGCTTTTGATTTAGCTACCTTGTATACCTTGTACATATATACATAGAAAATACAAAACAAATGCTAACATTATAATTTTAAGCTATTTTCCATTTTTGGGAGAACAAGGACACAACTCTTAAAAAATGGCTTCATTTTTAAATAAATCTGGTAAAAAAATTGTTTTCATGAGACATAGAATAATATCAATGGATTCCTCTTCACTCAGTTCAAAAACAAGCAGGGACATCAAAACAATCCATGATTTCAAGTTGTTTTGACTGTCAAGTCTACAACAATTTCTCCTGTGTCCTAAACTCAAGTTACATTCCTCTTTAGAGGTGATTTTCTTGATTTCTCGACAAATGGGATTTCTTTTTCCTTTGCTACCTGTTCCCAGCGCTCATCATTGTCAATATATTCGTTGTTTGTCCTGTTAAAGCTGAACCAGACTTCATTTCTTTTTACAGTTTTCTGGCCCTGGTTTCTATTTCTTGAAACATTGCTTCCAGAAGTCGTGTTAGTCTAATACTGTCGAACTCGTATTTCATCCTGGTCATCCAGCTCAAGCCGGATCTTTGAAGGATATCGTGGTGGTGTGGATAAAACGGGAACCTCCCTACGTGCATCGGATACAGCACCTGTGCTGTGTCTGTAGTTGACAGTTATGGAATTTAAATGTCCAATATGAGCAATGTTTTTTATTAAACTTTCATTTATCTCCTACCCTCAATGAAATTGTGTCGAATATTGTGACACAAAAAATTATTCATTTGTTAAGTTTGTAAATAATAGATTGATTTTATTTCACAGTAAATTTTATGGTCTTCTCTCCTGTGTTTATTTCAAGAGATAAATCAAACACTACTGTTAAAAAAACTGCATGTAAATTTTATGGTCTTCTCTCCTGTGCTTATTTCGAGAGATTAATCAAACACGACTGTTAAAAAAACTGCATGTAAATTTTATGGTCTTCTCTCCTGTGCTTATTTCGGGAGATAAATCAAACACAACTGTTAAAAAAACTGCATGTAAATTTTATGGTCTTCTCTCCTGTGCTTATTTCGGGAGATAAATCAAACACGACTGTTAAAAAAACTGCATGTAAATTTTATGGTCTTCTCTCCTGTGCTTATTTCGGGAGATAAATCAAACACGACTGTTAAAAAAACTGCATGTAAATTTTCAGCAAAACAAAACCTTACTATAATCATTCAAATGTTTTTGCTATAGTGAAAGCAAGTGTTTGATCTTTTAAATCACAGAAGCCATTGATGCTGATTGTACAAATAGAAAGGATACAGAGAGCTAGACTCCCAGGCATGTGGGTTATGATAGGAAGGGACTTTACTCTCCACTTTACTGTGGTGCTGTTTCAGCCACTCTTTCTGCTCGGCCAGTTGAGACTGTACGGATGACACTGGTCTAGCTTCTGTCAGACTCAGATGAAAATGTCTGTCCCTGCAATGATTTATCAGTTTTAATTTGAAAGAAGTTGGATGGATCAATTTTTGAACTTCGTTAAGTCAGTCACTCCATTATAATTCATAAATCAAGTTTTGTATTTGATAATATACAAAACATCCACTTCAAGTCTTTTCTATTTTAAAAAAAATAACATTCAAAGAAACCAGTCACAGCTTTCAGTCCCTAAATTCCCTACAGACAGTGCCATTGAGAGGGGTCATTGAGAGAGGCCACTGAGAGGGGCTCATTGAGAGAGGCCATTGAGAGAGGCCATTGAGAGAGGCCCATTAAGAGAGGCATTGAGAGGGCCCATTGAGAGAGGCCATTGAGAGGGGTCATTGAGAGGGGCCATTGAGAGAGGCCATTAAGAGAGGCCATTGAGAGGGGCTCAGTGAGAGAGGGCCAGGATACCAGACGTTTTGGAACCAAGTTGTCTTTTTTTTTTTACATGCAATCATGTCACAGTGATGCTGCATCAACAATTTCACCTTTTTTGCAAGGCTTCCTTCAAGTCATAAATAGGATATTTGCACAGGACAAAATACTTATTTCTAAAAAAGAAATGTAAAGTAATAAATAATATCCATTAATATTAGAAGTATGTGCTTCAATAATTGTTTACTTTGATACATACTTGCCAAGTGATACAATCTCCTCAAATTGTATACCTGGTTTTAGCTTTTACTGCTGTGTACATGATTTTTGTCCAGGTTTTATTTGGTTATTAAAAAAAATATTATTTTAAAATTTCACAAGTTCAACAGGCTGATGAAGTTTGACAATAGATTTGTTTAGCTCTGACCTTCAATTCAATATCTTGTTAATACGAAGCTTATAGCCCAAAGTGACCTTTGGTCAGTGTATTATCTAAAAATAGCTTTGGCTGCCCCAATGCTATAATATACAAGTTGAGAATAGGGCATGAAAGTCGCCTTGATAATCATCACAGTCACCTTGATAATCATCACAGTCACCTCCATAATCATCATTCACCTCCATAATCATCACAGTCACCTCCATAATCATCACAGTCACCTCCATAATCATCAGTCACCTTGATAATCATCACAGTCACCTTGATAATCATCACAGTCACCTCCATAATCATCACAGTCACCTTCATAATCATCACAGTCACCTCCATAATCATCACATCATAATCATCACTGTCACCTCCATTATCATCACAGTCACCTCCATACTCGTCAGTCACCTTGATAATCATCACAGTCACCTTGATAATCATCACAGTCACCTCCATAATCATCACAGTCACCTTGATAATCATCACAGTCACCTCCATAATCATCACAGTCACCTTGATAATCATCACAGTCACCTTGATAATCATCACAGTCACCTCCATAATCATCAGTCACCTCCATAATCATCACAGTCACCTCCATAATCATCACAGTCACCTCCATAATCATCACAGTCACCTCCATAATCATCACAGTCACAACCAAAATAATCAAAGTCACTTCCATCATCATCAGTCACCTCCATCATGATCACATTCACTTCCATAATTATCACAGTCACAATCAAAATCATCAGTCACCTCCATAATCATCATTGCCCTAATCAATCAAAATCTCACACATTCCTAATTAAAATCAGCAGTAACCTCCATAATCCTCACAGTCACCTCCATAATCATCAGTCACCTCTATAATCATCAGTCACCTCCATATGCACATAGCACATAAAAAACCAAACCTTCTATCCACATGTCACTTTACGCTGCTACAGTGAAATATAAAGTTACTTCACTGTACACTCAATAACTATATCAAAATATGACGATATTGATTTTTGATTCTTTTACTTAAATACAGGAATCATTATTACCATGAATTATGTCCAACTACAGCTAAATTGCTATCAAATTCATCATCTGAATCCATTTTTATCAAATTGCCATTGAAAGGTGTAAAACAAAACCAATTTGATGAAAATGAGACTTGAAATAAGCTATTTTTATTTTAAAATAGTAGTTTATCCATTTAGGAAGGAAGCATGTTTGAATGAGTGCAAAGGAAAGGGGAGAGTATCTCTTAGATATGTTTTGCATCTGGTGTGACTGCTTCCTTATAGCAGCCTGCTCTCCCCCTACTCAACATGTTTTATATTAATAGTACTGAGTAAAAGACAAAAAAAAGCTGTCCAGCAGTGAGCATCATGTGTGATAGTTGAACCCAGGTGAGAAGTTTGAATTTTTTCGGAGATGACTATTATATTAATCAATAAAGAGCCATGGGTATGGCGTAGGACTGTCTGTAGGACTCTCTTGTTTAAAGGCCTGCATATATTATATAAATTGAGAAGTTAACTCGTTTTTGGTAACATCTGGACCCACCAGGTATTTTTTCAAAATATCCGGGACCTGGATAAAAAACTGATCCCGGTTAAGCCCTAGTTAATGAGTATTTTTCTTCTTGCTATAATTATATGGACGTTCATCATATGGATTGAAGGTTAAATCCATCATTAAAACATCTCACCTGACAGACATAGAAGCATGTCCGTAGCCGTGCGATGGTGTGACATATGATGGGCCAGCTGTGAATGGAGCTCTTCGATCTTGAAACAAGAAAAATTCAAAATACTTATTTTATGTATTACAAACAAGCACCCCCCTCCCCTTCCACAAGAGGTCAAAAATATGTTTTTTTAAAAGACTAATAACCTTTGCTGTTAGATGATTTAATATTTATGAATGAAAAATCCTAAAATATCCATCATGCAGCAATTTCAACGCCCCAAGACCAGACTCACCACCAAAATACTTTCTCCATTTGCGTTCCAAGGACTGCTCCGCTGTGTAGACAAGCGTTGAGTAATCTTTGGGTGGCGGGCTGAGGAGAATTTTATGTTTCTAATGAACTGCTGGGCCTGGATTCTTTAAAACTTATGGATCAAGTGGGAAATAGTAGTTGCCATGCAGAATTCTATTTCTCTTTAAGGGGATCAAGATAAATAAGGGCATGCAGTAGCAGTGAGTGCATTTGTAAGGTCAGAGGTCAAAGTGTTGGCCAGGTCAAAGTGTTGGCCAGGTCAAAGTGTTGGCCAGGTCAAAGTGTTGGTCAGGTCAAAGTGTTGGCCAGGTCAATGTTGACAAGCCTGGTAAATTTAGAAAAAGCCAACTAGCAGTTACTTTGTTGTGTTGAGAGAAATAATTTTGGGTCTGCGTCCATAATGCCTGACAGTTTTTAGATGGTCAATTAGTCACAATGGTAGGAGAGTGATGTTGCGATGGAGATGAGACCAGGTTTATGAGTTGGAATTTATAGGAGTCGATGCTTTCAATCTTGCATTGTAATTAACAAGAGAAATTGAACACTTTAAAAACTGACCCTTGAGGTGGGTGTGGTGACCAAAGAACTGCTTCAGGAAGGCCAGAGTAATGATGATGTGATGGGGTGTAACGCACAGGCAGGCGATCTGAAACAGATGTTGGGATCACTTAATATAGGGTTCTTAAATCACCTTCAGGGCTAATGTACACAAGACAAAAACACACTATATTATTTAAATATGATGTGATGGGGTGTAACGCACAGGCAGGCGATCTGAAACAGATGTTGGGATCACTTAATATAGGGTTCTTAAATCACCTTCAGGGCTAATGTACACAAGACAAAAACACACTATATTATTTAAAACGTGGTACGACTGGTATGAATCAAACTTTTAAAATTTTTAAACTTACAGACATTGTACCCAAATGCAAAAATCCAATTGTTGTTAAAAAGAAAATAAGTGGAAATATTAGGTCTATTAAAAGCCAGTTTACAAACATAGCTGGATATATTAGGTCTAGCTGCAGCTAATCTAAAACATAGCTCAAATATTAGGTCAACATTTACAACTCAGATTATTTCAGGGATCCTTTTCTAAAGTTGATGCTTGTGACATAAGATGCAGTGTATGCAAGGCTTGTCCCAGCCTAATAGATGTAGTGTAGGCATGATAACATAAGCAAGGCTTGTCCCATACTAATAGATGTAGTGTAGGCATGACAATATAAACAAGGCTTGTCCCAGCCTAATAGATGTAGTGTAGGCATGATAACATATGCAAGGCTTGTCCCATACTAATAGATGTAGTGTAGGCATGACAACATAAGCAAGGCTTGTCCCAGCCTAATAGATGTAGTGTAGGCATGATAATATAAGCAAGGCTTGTCCCATACTAATAGATGTAGTGTAGGCATGATAACATAAGCAAGGCTTGTCCCATACTAAAAGATGTAGTGTATGCAAGGCTTGTCCCAGCCTAATAGATGTAGTGTATGCAAGGCTTGTCCCAGCCTAATAGATGCAGTGTATGCAAGGCTTGTCACAACCTAATAGATGTAGTGTAGGCATGATAACATAAGCAAGGCTTGTCCCATACTAAAAGATGTAGTGTATGCAAGGCTTGTCCCAGCCTAATAGATGTAGTGTATGCAAGGCTTGTCCCAGCCTAATAGATGTAGTGTATGCAAGGCTTGTCACAACCTAATAGATGCAGTGTAGGCATGATAACATAAGCAAGGCTTGTCCCATACTAATAGATGTAGTGTAGGCATGACAATATAAACAAGGCTTGTTCCATACTAATAGATGCAGTATAGGCATGATAACATAAGCAAGGCTTGTCCCATACTAATAGATGTAGTGTAGGCATGACAATATAAACAAGGCTTGTCCCATACTAATAGATGTAGTGTAGGCATGACAATATAAACAAGGCTTGTCCCATACTAATAGATGTAGTGTAGGCATGACAACATAAGCAAGGCTTGTCCCATACTAATAGATGTAGTGTAGGCATGACAATATAAACAAGGCTTGTTCCATACTAATAGATGCAGTATAGGCATGATAACATAAGCAAGGCTTGTCCCATACTAATAGATGTAGTGTAGGCATGACAATATAAACAAGGCTTGTTCCATACTAATAGATGTAGTGTAGGCATGACAACATAAGCAAGGCTTGTCCCATACTAATAGATGCAGTGTAGGCATGATAACATAAGCAAGGCTTGTCCCATACTAATAGATGCAATGTAGGCATGGCAATCAATTTAAGCTAGGCTTTTCCCATACTAATAGATGCAGTGTAGGCATGGCAATCAATTTAAGCAAGGCTTGTCCCATACTAATAGATGCAGTGTAGGCATGATAACATAAGCAATGCGTGTCCCATACTAATAGATGCAGTGTAGGCATGGCAATCAATTTAAGCTTGGCTTGTCCCATACTAACAGATGTAGTGTAGGCAAGGCAATCAATATAAGCAAGGCTTGTCCCATACTAATAGATGCAGTGTAGGCATGGCAATCAATTTAAGCAAGGCTTGTCCCATACTAATAAATGCAGTATAGGCATGGCAATCAATATAAGCAAGGCTTGTCCCATACTAATAGATGCAGTGTAGGCATGGCAATCAATTTAAGCAAGGCTTGTCCCATACTAATAGATACTCAAGGCCTTTAAATTTAATTACTTGTTTTTTTAGATACATGCACCTCAGTGTTTGCACAGGTCGTGTTGGACATACCTGCTGCTGGAGTTTCCCCATCTCTGTCAATGTAGTTGAGGACACGGGACAGTTCAGAGTTGATCTTGTGAAGGGCTTTGGCAAGGTCATCTTTACCACCACCTCCGACGTAATGTGGGGAATGAGTGGTGTACGATGGGGCTGAAGTGTACTTGTTGTGCCCTGGAGCAGAAATCACGCAGCCAATTGAGCCAAATCAAGTTCAGTTATTTATTATTAAGTTTCAAATTAAAAAGAATTTTTCAGCTGTAGGGACATTAATAATAAGCCTGTGTAAAACATTAGTGGAAAATATGAATTCTTTTTCAATATTATTTAGGAAATAACAATAAGATAAAGAGAAGATATCAGGTTTATGTTTAAAAAACAACAAATAAAATGTTTAATTCAGTCAACATTTTGAACAGAAACAGAGGGAGAAATATGTTTACAAACTGAACTCACCATACAAGAAATTATCCAGACTTGCATTTGAGCTGCTAATACCACTGCTGTCATCATCACTAAGGTCAAGGTTAGGGATCTTGACTCTTTGCCATGGTCCAGCAAAGGGAGAAAACTCTGATTCCTCTTCATTCTCATGCTGAATAAGAAAAAAAATTTGTCAGACTAGTTTCTTTAGTGTTATCTCTTTAAGATGAGTTGTCAGACTAGTTTCTTTAGTGCTACCTCTTTAAAATGAGTCTAGAATTTTCATGCTTGACTAGGTTTTCTTTTTTTTAATTAAAATTGTTTACGTGCAAAGCTTATTGTTTTTGACACTGTCATTTTCTGAATTAGATGACAGAGAACTCATTTTGAATTTCAATTCATTTCTATAAATGAAAAAATTACCAAACTCCTTGGAGAAAATGAGTTCCAGCTTTCTGTTATATTAGTCATTCATTCATCAGCAGGATTTTGTTTATTTCATAACTCTCATCTCAAATATGGTCATGGTGAGCTTATGTCAATGTAAACATGGCTAAATGCATCTTTTTGCTAAATGCACTTTCTAAAGCATTGTTGATTTACCTCTTTAGCTAAGTCTTCCATCTCCAGCAGTTTAGCCTCTTTCTGCTTCAGCAACCTTGACCCCGAGTTCACCTGAATTTGAAGGGAATCAATATGATTTCTTTCCCTTTCTAAACTTTGCCTCACTTCATCCAACACTTCAGCACCATGATCCTGAAGATGTTTAATAAAACAATGTCATGTTTGCTCACAATGTTATGTTTGCTCACAATGTAATGTTTTCTCACAATTTCATGTTTGCTCACAATGTCATGTTTGCTCACAATGTCATGTTTTCTCACAATGTCATGTTTTCTCACAATGTTATGTTTGCTCAGTTCAGTTTTTGAACAATTTATTTTTCCCTATAATCTTCAAGACAATTACACACAAAAATAATGGCTTTTAATTTTATAAAACACTCAATTAAAATGGAGAGTAGATAAGAGCTAAACTGCCCTAGAGTGACTCACCCCTTGTTGTACTTTCCAAGAATCTTTAACCAGTTCTTGCTTAGCTGCAGCCAACGCTGACTGCCTTTGTTTCAATGCCCTACGTTGTTTCTGTAGAAATGATTTAGCCTTGCTAATGGTCAAGCTTTCTTGGGCCAGATGCTCTTTTAGACCCCTGAAAATGTTGGAACCACTAGAAGATTTACTAAATGTTAAATGAAAACTGGCAGAGGGTGGTGGCAGAATCAGTGAGTCATGAGGCTTTCCCCAGCAGGATTGTCAGGCATGGGGGATGCCCGCTGAACAACAAACTGACATCCAAGGGGCTAAGCTTCAATTATAGTACAGGTCTCCATAAAAAATCAAAGTTATTTCCCTTAAGATTGTGTTAAACACTATGATAATTCATCTTGGTTACATTTTTTTGTTAAAAGAGAAGAACACAGAAAGCCAACAAGCTATTAGGGCACAGCTGCTGATGGCAAAATAAGTGGTCTCTGTAAATGATTTTACCTTTTGTTAGTGCCGGGTAAACTGGGTTCAAGCCATCCATCATCCGCTGCTAGAACATCCTGCCAGGATACTCCTGACTGAGGTAATAAAAATCGGGAAATTAGTTACACGCAAATAAAATACACACAAGATAAATCCTTCAAATGCCTCTGTTTTAATTTGAAAATTTAAAAACAATAATATTTTTGATACCTGAATGCAATTCATTTGTAATCATCTGACTCACCCTCAATAAAGTCTTTGGTTTGTTTGGACCTATAATTGAGAAAAAGAGTACACTAAATTCAGCTTTCATGCATCATTGCGTAGTTCAAGGAAAGAAATATTACCAAAAAAATGTCAATGTATTTTTGCAAATTGTTACAATTTTTAATACACCATTGGTATAAAAAAACAAAATCTTAAAATCAGCTATTTAAAAAAAAAAAATTAAAAATTCTATGGCCCAGTTCATTTATTTGTAAGATTCACTGCAAAGAAAAAAAGGAAATTAACATAGACTAGATGAAAAGATTTGAAACTATAATTTAATCTTCATCAGCTACTAACTGTTTTAAAAAAAATGAGTTAAAAGAATTTTCATGTAAATAAAAAAACAACATACTTGAGAGAAATTCATCATCCTCATCACTGGACAGTCCAACATGATATGAACTAGTTCTTATAGCATCTGTGGTCAGTTTTGTGGTAGAGTTTGTTCCTACCGGCCCTGCTCCACCCCCTTCAGCTCTCACAGCTGACGTGCTGTGTTCAGTTTCCTTCACAAAGCGATCCTGAAGCCCTTCAAATTCTTTCAGTTTCTTTTCAACTCTTTCCCTCATCTCGCTGACGTTTTTTATATTGAGATAAATAAATTTTTCCTCTTTTTTTTTTTTTTCCTGTTAAAAGCTGAATATAAAATTTAAAATAATAAAAATATGTAAGTATAAATGAGCACGCTATCATCTTACAGCTAGTAAACAACTTAACAGATTATTATGTTAATGCTACGTGTTAGCAAAAATTTGAACTAAAATTTAGGTTAGGCTGTATGGGCTAAACAAGTAGTACATATGGGTGGAGCTTAGAGACCGACCAAATTTCGGCTTCGGTTCGGCGCCCAAAGTGGCCATTTTATCACTTTCTGCCAAGTTTCGGTTTCGGCCAGAACTGAAAAGTTAACTTTCGGCTTTATTTGGGTTTCGGCCGAAAGAGAAGTTAACTTTCGGTTTTTCTTCGGTTTCGGACGAAATTGACTTAGACTTATCCGGTCGAAAGTGACTCAGGTTTAGTCATTTAATACTCAGCAAAAGCGATTTTTAACAACAAACTAAGCGACATTTAACAACAAACTAAAGGATCTTTAAAACAAACTAAGCAATCTTTAAGAACAATCTAAGCGATCTTTAATAACAAACTAAACGATCTCAAAGAACAAACTAAAAGATTTTTAAGACCGAACTAAATGATCTTTAAGAACAAAACAAATGATTTTTAATAGTAAACTAAATGATTTATAAGAATAAACTAAGCGATCTTTAACAGGAAACTAAATGTTCTTTAGGAACAAACTAAAAGATCTTTAAGAACAAACTAATCGATCTTAAGGAACAAAATCAATTATCTTTAAGAGCAAACTAATCGATCTTTGTGAAAAAAATAAGCAATCTTTACAACAAACTAAGCGATCTTTCACAACAATCTAAGCGATCTTTATGAACAAACTAAACGATCTTTAACAACAAACTAAACGATCTTTATCAACAATCTAAGCGATCTTTATGAACAAACTAAACGATCTTTAACAACAAACTAAATGATCTTTAACAACAAACTAAGTGATCTTTAAGAACAAACTAAACGATCTTTAAGAACAAACTAAACGATCTTTAACAACAAACTAAGCGATCTTTAAGAACAAATTAAGCGATCTTCAAGATTAAACAAAGCGATATTTTAGAACAATCTAAATCTAAGCGATCTTTATGAACAAACTCACCGATCTTTAAGAACAAACTAACCGATCAAAACAACCTACTAAACGATCTTTAAAAACAAATTAAGCGATCTTTTAGAACCAAATTTTTTAGAGACCCGGTTTTTAAAAAAAAATTAATATATTTTGCATTAATCCCCCCCCCCCCCCC
>CAXITT010001107.1:147385-165488 GCA_964033795.1 Lymnaea stagnalis | reverse complement strand
CTATAGAAACAATTAAAATGGCTATAAAACGAGGACACTTTGGCACGTTTTGGCCTATACTACAGGATTAACCCGAGACAGAAAATGAGGCAGGGCAAGGAGGGTGCATCACAGGTCATAGGCGGACCTAAACAGATGGGTTTTAAGGGACTTTTTAAAAGTGGACGAGGTTTCACCATGACGGATATGGAGGGGAGCTGTTTCCAGAACGTGGGCCCATGGAAGAAGAAGGAGCGTTCACCGATGGTCTTAGTTTTGGTTCTTGGGATTGAGAGATATGTTCACATATGTATGAAATTGGGATCACGTCTTGATAAGTAGTTTATTTGAATTATGTTTACATAAGTATTAATAGTAAATGTTTTACACATAAGTATGTTATAGGAAGCTTGTTAACATACGCGTAAAATGCACTTCAATTGAATATTTTATATTAGTTAGAAAACTAATACGATATATAACATTTAAGATTCAGCCTGTAACTGCGACAAAACTTGGACACGTTACATAAGAAGCAGTCTGTAACTATATTCTAGCTTAGACAAGTCAATTAAGATATTTCATTGTTCTAAGTTTTAGTTTTGTTCATCTTAATAAAGTATTTTCCCCAACTTTTACTTCATTTCTTATTTATTTTTTATCGTTGTATAATTTTATCCATCAATAAGGAATGCAATTGAAACATTGATTTTGTTTTTGTTTTAAGAATCTGGTCCATTTAGATAGAAAGTCATTAATTATTGACATCAAAATTTCTAACAGCTTAAGACATTGTATACTGGCACTGAAAACAAAACTAAAGCTGCTCGTTCTTTAAATAGACAATATGTTTTAAAAGAATGTTATGCGAATATTGTTTACATATGTATGATAAAGGAATCATGTTTACGTAAGTATTATATATGATTCATGTTCACATAGGTACTATATGGATATCATTATGACATAAATATGATATAGGAACCATATGTACATAAGCATCATCAAGGAATCATGTTGACATAAGCATTAATTGTATGCTAGTAATTAGTTTTTGGAGCGTTGCGTTTCTTTTAAATGTGCTAAATTATAAATTTGTATTTCGTTGACTCTGTACCGCGCTTCGAGCCTTTGGGGATGAAGCGTGTTTTTGAAATGAACTGTATTATTATTATTATTATTATTATTATTATATATGAATCTTTTTACAAAAGTATAATATTTAAAATATTTAGTATTGTATTTATTTAGGCATTTGTATATAGCGCTTACCTTAAAGCTCTAAGCGCTTTACAATTATTAAAAACATGTTAACTAACTAAAATAAAAATGAGACACTAGGATAGTAACTACTATACTATAGAAACAATTAAAATGGCTATAAAACGAGGACACTTTGGCACGTTTTGGCCTATACTACAGGATTAACCCGAGACAGAAAATGAGGCAGGGCAAGGAGGGTGCATCACAGGTCATAGGCGGACCTAAACAGATGGGTTTTAAGGGTTATATTAGTTAGAAAACTAATACGATATATAACATTTAAGATTCAGCCTGTAACTGCGACAAAACTTGGACACGTTACATAAGAAGCAGTCTGTAACTATATTCTAGCTTAGACAAGTCAATTAAGAGTTACTCGGTATCTACGCTCTTACATCTAGACACATATTTACAAATGATGTGTAGTCTCTTACATCTAGACCCTGTTTACTACTGGTGTCTACCCTCTTAAAACTAGACTTCAATTTAAAATTGGTTTCTACTCTCTTACAACAAGAATTCAATTGAGAACTCTTGTTTACTCTTTAATAACTCGACTCAGATTTATTAATGGTGTCTACTCTCTTACACCAGACTCCTTTTTACAACTGATGTCTACCATCTTAACAATTGATTCTTTATTTACACCTGATGTCTATTCTCTTTCGATCCTTATTTTTAAGGATGTATAGACAATGGTCCTACACCACACCTTCCCCATGGTCCCACACCAACTCAACACACGGCGCCCTTAGTCATACATTGTTCCTTACAAGCACACCATGACAGTATACATGGTTTAACGAGACACACGTGCTTATATTTTGTTCACATGTTCTAATTGTAGGTTCAGTTGGTAGGTGAATATCCCGCTCTCATTACACGTGATTTCTGTATATTGTTTTGATAGCTGTATGAGCGGAGAATCACATTATATATAAATATGTAGTTATGAAATTATGAAAGCTCAATTAGGTTCAGTTGGTAGGTGAATATCCCGCTCTCATTACACGTGATTTCTGTATATTGTTTTGATAGCTGTATGAGCGGAGAATCACATTATATATAAATATGTAGTTATGAAATTATGAAAGCTCAACATAGTTGATACATTTACTGTAAAGTGTGCACAAAATGACTAGCACTAGAGCGATATACAAACGTCAGTGAAATACGTTACACGAGATTATTAATGAACTTAATCCCTTCAACTTAGGAATGCAAACCAAAATTAAAATGAACAATTGACAAATGTAAAGACAACATTTCTTTGATAAATAAAATCAAACTGTCTTTTATGATTGATCTTGTGAAAAGGGTTCGTAACTTGTCATGTTAAAATACAATTTTAAAAATACATGTAGACATGATAGCTTGAGAGGCTGGGAGACAGCAGGTGGACAGTGTGGGAAAGATATCAGGAATCAGTTCAAGTAATGCGTTTTGTAGTAGGCTGGTAAAGGGGAAATGTTCACAAAGACCTTTGGTAGCGTTAGATTAATTATCAGCTATAGAAACTACCTTAATGTGATGGATGCTGATAAGTGGGCAGAGAAATGAAATAGGCGTCGTGGTGAATTATCTGGTCGGAAAAATGTTGACTTTAATAAGTTAGCAGTTCAATGAACTTTGGACGAGTATATAGTAGAGTTTATAGTCACGTGACTGGAATAGTAACGAATCAGTTTATGGAGACTTTTATAGTAGGTTTAGTGATTGGTGAACGTTTTTTTAATAAGTTAGCAGTTCAATGAACTTTGGACGAGTATATAGTAGAGTTTATAGTCACGTGACTGGAATAGTAACGAATCAGTTTATGGAGACTTTTATAGTAGGTTTAGTGATTGGTGAACGTTTATTCTGAAGTGATAAACGTGGTGGTACCAGAAAGTCGAAGAAAAACTAGTGATAAATAAGGTGTTATATCAACGGCCCTTTTTGTCAAAGGCTCACTATATTAATAGCCCACTACGTCAATGGCCAACAATGCCAATGACCCACTATATCAATGACCCATTATTTCAATTTCCCGTATCGTTATTGGTCCACTAAGTCAATTTCCCACGATATCAATGGTCCACCATGTCAATGGCCCTCTGTATCAATGATCCACCAGGTCAAAGGCCCACTATGTCAATGACCCATAATGTCAATGGCTACTTTATAAAATGTGGTTGTTATTTTATTCATTTCCCCCTATTCCACAGCTCCTCTCTGTCTTTGATATCTGAGCCTTTTGATAAATATCACGTGTTTTTATGTATCTTTTATCATCTTTATCCCGGGTGAATAAAATGGTGAAGATATCGTTTCTCTAGTCGTATGTATGGACATGTTCCGGGTAGTGGTCCAGAATGTCCATTTGAGAGAACTAGGGTGTACACCTTTTATCATTGTTTGTATCATTCCGATAACATGGAAATGGCTTGGGTTTTTACTGGCATTTCTAAAAATGCCTATCTAATATGGGGCCATATTTGCCGGTGACTTGCAGTTATGAAGACCTCTGTCATTGGCATGCCGATAAAAATAGTGAATTTGTTTCAGAAGAGGGAATTTTTATTCATGAATATTGAGTGAATGAAAAGGGAAAGCTTTCTTCTGTAGTTAGGGTTAATAAAATAATAATTTAAACAATTTCTTAATGATGTATTGTAATTTTTTCAAAATACATTTTTAAAATCATTTTTTAAGTTAAAATCTTAAGAAATGCTAAAAAAATATTTTAAAAAATAACATCGTCGCCAATTCGTTACTAATTCAAGCGCTTAATTTTTGAACTCGATTGTAATGATGTAAAAGGTCTTTTACATTTTGTATGTGATTTCAACTTTATCTGACATCTTAACATTTTGGAAGTCAAACGTCTTTACTCTTGTGTCAAGCATTCGAGTCTTAAGTTAAGATTGTTTCTTCACGAGAAGCGCTGTCACTGGGTTTAATATGCTACTGAAATGTACTTTTAAAATAAGACTGAATTGGAATTTAGGAGAAAAGATTTCAGATTAATTAGAGCATGTAAGGAGGAGAAGACATAAGGGAGATGCTGGAGTGTACTTTCATGTATGGTCGCTTTAATTCTGAACTGCAAATCAGATTATTAGAGATGAAGGAAGTAGCAACTATGTAGTAAGCTGTTCAACCCAAGAGTCTACTATCAGCAAGTGAAGAGGAAGTCTTGGTGTCCGTCCAAAATTAATCTCTGAATGTAACTATCTGCGAATAAAAATACAATATTCTCATGGAAAATTGTTGATATCAATCGATTTTTTGAGCAAACTTATGTGAAAATATTTGTTTTACTCAAAGCTGGATGTAACTCGACAAACATTTCAAACGATTTTTAAAAAAAAAATTGACTACAAATATTTCAACATTTCAGAGAAATATTTGCTGCAGTTAACCACTCTGAGAGATAAAATGATTGTTCAGTATAACATCGATCTAACATATTCTTAATTTTATGATAAGCCTCTTGAGAATGGAAATTAGTTAAAAGCTATTCATGATTCTGTAAAATATTCACATCAGTTTTTAACACAATGATGTAAAGCATCACTTTTGTTGTTTTTGCTTCGACCCTTCACCCCGCCCCTCTTTCTGTGAGCATTTGTGTCTTTACTTGGCATCCAGAAAATATGTCAGCTTAACTTAATCATTTGAAGTAATATAGTTTAAATAAAACAGTTCAAGCAATTTTTACGTGTATCCCCCTTTCCCCTTTTCACACCCTTCATAGAAAGATGATAATAAAGAACGTATCACTTTTCAAAACCACTATCATACACGAGGTCCACAGCATTCGTAGATGTTGCACGGTTCACATGATGGGTCTAATATTAAGGGTAACCTATATTTTTTAAAAAAAACTATGTTCTCCTCTGTTGTTCTCGAATTAAATTTAGAGTATTTCAAAGCTAAATTAAAATCTTTATTTATATATTTATATATATAAACTTTTGTATGTTTGTATGTATGTATGAATGTATGTCCCAAATTTTCTCCCACAAAATTCATGTAACGGCAATACAACTTTGGTGAGTTGTTGCCCAGAAGCCCGTGCATTTATCTCAGTCGTTACAACCCTTTTAAAATATTCCAATATTAGGCCGCTGGCATTTAAGTCAATTGAGATAGATGAATACACTGCCAAGTGGCTTAACTACTATTAGTGCCGCCATGGGTGGCCAAATAATTTCCAGAGAGTATAACATCAGGGAACACAATGTATTTTTTGCGACCACCTCCCTTTTTTTTTAACACTGAAACCCATTATTTTCAACCATTAAATACTATCAAGGCTATATCAACACTATTAAGGCTCCCCGGGAGGTATGTCCCATCTGCCAGACCTTTAGTTACGCTTCTGGCTACTAGAACTGCCCCCGCTTACACAAAAAAAATCTGCAAAGCCCTACCCACCGGGGAAAAATTTATATGACAAAACATTGTACATAGTTAGAAAAGGTGCTATACAAGGATGGAAACTGACAGTTTCATTACAGAGCTTTTATGTTGTACAATAATCAAATGATATTTATTTGTCTTGTATCCCTAAATGTAGGGATCGATTCAAGTGAACTACGGCTCAGTACACAACTTAATTGTTTTCAAAATTATTTCATTAGACGAATGCATCAATAACAGGATATAAATTACTGTATATAAATTAAATTTAAAGTTTTTATGGACAAAATTTAAAAAAAAAAAAAAAAAAAAAAAAAAAAAAAAAAATTATATTAAAAGTATTTAACAGTATTTGCAAAATTTGTGTAAAACCTTTTTAAAATATATTTCAGCATGAAAAAAGAACAAAATAAAAATGTCTCAAAAAGTTCCTTGAAGATATAAAAAGAAACATTAAGAAAAATAAAAATATAGTTTCCCTTGAATATCAATTATGTAAACGTTATTTTAAAAAAGAAAATTGGTGAACAAGGTAAGTGTGAGATTGAAATAAGAACTAGTACAGTAAGACAATAACTTTTCGGCCAAAAGACTTCCCCAACTGACTGACATAGAAAAAAATAGGATAAGAAATAGAGACAAGTTAATAAATTATGTGTTATTTGCGGAAATTAGATTTCCCAAAAACAGGATTACAGGAAGTGAAAGAATTCATAAAATGTTATTGTTAAATTTAAATTATTATAATATAATGTTAGTTTTGCTACTCTCTGGCAGTGTTACTTTCAGGCATCTCTTCAAGAGGGAGGTGGCTGTCCCCCAAAGCAAGTCAAGTTCCCTAAGGGAAAATGAGTGCAACTAAACGAAAATTTATTTGGTTAAAAAACGATTAGATTGTCATAAAATAAACAAGTAAATAGTGCATTGAGCTATATTAGATTGTGCATATATTTAAAGCTAATCTTGTTAGAGGTAGAGACCGACCAAAAGTGATGTTCTCATTTCGGCCAAAACCGAAATTAGGCTGAAAGTTCAAAATGACTTTCGTGCGAAAACCTAAGCCGTAACCAAAAGCTTAAAGTGACTTTCGGCCAAATCCGAAACCATAATATTTATATATTGTGTAATTCGTTCATGCATACATTCTGCAAACATCGATATGGAAAATATTAATGTTTACTATCTTTTTAAAACATAAGATCATTGTCAACATTAATTTAAAAAAACATTAATTAATACTTTGTCTTTTACCATTTTGATTTAAAAGTAAATTACTATTCTTTAAATTGTTTTTAAAGTATTATGACAAGAAAAATTTGGACCGCAGGGAAGGGGGAGGGGCTAAATTTATGAAAATTAAGCACTTGAGTTCCCCTGCTTTTATACAATAATTACAACCTAGAACATATACTTGATAATGCCTACAATAAATATTAGGTATCTAATAAAGTCAATTGTCGCCTGAATATCATTTATTAAGGTTGTAAAATATCACAACAATATTATCGTCATACTAATGCTTTGTATTTTCAAAAACAGCTGGCAAGAAATCGCTGTATTAATATTTAACCCTAGTACAAACACATTAGTCTTTCAGCGATGGTGACGTCATTATCTCGTACAGCAATCTACCTCCCTAACCCCTATTGATGGGGTATTTTTTTTTAGCTGGGTCTATTAAATTTGTCTAAAAAATGAAACAAAAATAATAATGGACCTATTACCATTCCCAAGTATTATTAGATATTAATAACCTTTACCTATGACTTCGGTGATGAGCATCATGATGATATATCAAAATAAATGTACGAATGACAAGATTTAATAAATCCAGGGTTAGAATTTTATTTTTGAAAAATTTAAAACACAAAACTATTTAAATAGTATCATTCCATTAGTTTGTCCCCAACATTTGCAAAGGACTAATTGAAATTTAATATTTGGAAATATAGGACAATTTAGTGAGCACTTTTCTCAGAGAATTAATCATTTTATATTCGATGACAGCAAGACGTCCAGCAAAAATGCAGATCGGATTGCCGGCCTAGAGACAGACAGACAATCCGACTTCTGGTAGAGGAACGAAATCCTCAGCCGCTTTAAACAAAAAATGGTTGAAAGTCTCGATTACTTTCGGCCGAACCCGAAATTAAACTGAAAATAAACTTTTTTTTTTTTCAGCCGAAAGTGATCAAACGGCCTCTTTCGTCGCTGAAACCAAAGTCTAATCGGAGATTCGGGGGCTCTCTTATTAGAGGCTTTCATAATTTAATTATAAATATCGTGCTGTGAAGAAAATTGTGACGGTATTTGTATTTTTTTGTTATTTCAGCAACTACACACTTTTGAAAACTTTAATAACACCGTATAAAACGACGAAGTATCCAACATGTGCAATTTGTGTTCAAATTATATTTCACAAAAAAGCATGACTTTTAAAGTAGGGATAGGTGTTAATTATAAAGTATATGATTGCGTTTTGCTGGTAAAAATAAACTTTTTAGCATACTTTTAAGTTTACTTAAATCCAATTGTGTTGAGAAAAGAAAAGGTTAAAAAACAGTTATTGTTTTTTTTACATACATTTTGAATTTAATAGGAGCATACCATTATACACGTTTCATGATATAGTGTTAATTTAAATGTGTTTGTGTTTTTTATAAACGATAAAATATGCTGGATTTTCAACATATTTTCCTAAATAATAGACATAGGTTTTTTAAAAACTGAGCCATATTTATTAAATCTGTATTTCTTAGATACGATTTTAAGATACGTTAGTGTCATACTCGTCATAATGGGACGCGTCGTAATGGAAATTTATTCCTTCGCTTTGTTTTCTAAATTTTCTATATTTTAATATGACAGTTATTTGCTTTGGCCCAAATTACTCTTCGTGGCTCTATTGTTATCAATATCAATGTTTTCAAAAACAAGTAACGAAACACAAAGCCAAATGAGCGCTTGTAATCTGGACACAAGCAAAACACAAGCACAAAAATAGGACAAACAAAATATTTTACGGCAAAGCGCGGGGCTCCGCAAACTGGGGCCTTGGTCTGTCGACCACTTTGCCGTCCCCTAGCGCAAGCCCTGGTGTGAGCGTAACTCACCCGTTTCTCCTGGACCTTGGTCAATATAAGCATTTCCGCTTGGCATTTTGTTTGAGAGTTCACTATGAATATGTAAGCAATACAAACATGTAGAGTTAAAACAACTGTTAGAACTTTGTTGAATATTCAATATTATAAAAGTGATGGCAAAGGATCAGTTTTTAAGTAGATTTATGAGACACAAACAATTGGTATTAAAAAAAAAAATATTTTGTAAGCTTACAATTAAGGTTACACGAAATAAACAAGCAATTTGCCTTCCTTACTTAAAAAAAAAAAACAAAAAAAAAAAAATCTACTAAGTTATCCCTGTTAAAAATTAAAATACAACACTAAAAAAAAAAAAAAAAGGGAAAAATATTAAAAAAAAAAAAATTTTGTAAGACTAAAATTAAGGTTAAAAGAAAAAAAAAAAAAAATTTCCTTCCTTACTTAAAAAAAAAAAACAAAAAAAAAAAAATCTACTAAGTTATCCCTGTTAAATATTAGAATACCACACTAAAAAAGAAAAAAAAAGGGAAAAAGAGGTTGTACGACTGTCAGAAAATACGAGTTTGTTAAAACAAATCAACGCTAGTGACATTTTTGCAGTGGTCAGCCAACTAAGGCATTTACATTTTTGTTGTGGTCAGCCCACTAGGGCATTGACATTTTTCTTCTGGTCAGCCAACTAGGGCATTGACATTTTTGTTGTGGTCAGAAAACTTGGGCAATGGCATTTTGTCGTACCTGGATAGGAACATGCCCATTAACAATTGTTTCAAATGACTTAAAGCTTTAACTAAACACGTATTAGCACCTTTAGTTTGGTGGCTGGTATATTTCAATTGAACAGTGTGTTCGGGGGAGTGGTTAGGATTAGGTGAGGCTTGTTAAGGTTTAGTGAGGCTGGTTTGGGTTTGGTGAGGTTGGTTAGGATTAGGTGAGGCTTTTTAAGGTTTAGTGAGGCTGGTTTGTGTTTGGTGAGGTTGGTTAGGATTAGGTGAGGCTTGTTAAGGTTTAGTAAGGCTGTTTTGGGTTTGGTGAGGTTGATTAGGATTAGGTGAGGCTTGTTAAGGTTTAGTGAGGCTGGTTTGGGTTTGGTGAGGTTGGTTGGGATTAGGAGAGGCTTGTTAAGGTTTCGTGAGGCTGGTTTAGATTTGATGATGATTGTTAAGGTTTAGTGAGGCTGGTTTGGGTTAGGTGAGGTTGGTTAGGATTAGGTAGGCTTGTTAAGGTTTAATGAGGCTGGTTTGGGTTTTGTGAGGCTAGTTAGGATTAGGTGAGTCTTGTTAAGGTTTAGTGAGGCTTGTTTGGGTTTGGTGAGGTTGGTTAGGATAAGTTAGGCTTGTTAAGAATTAGTGAGGCTGGTTTGGATTTGGTGAGGTTGATTGGGATTAGGAGAGGCTTGTTAAGATTTAGTGAGGCTGGTTTAGGTTTGGTGATGCTTGTTAAGGTTTAGAGAGGATGGTTAGGGTTTGGTGAGGTTGGTTAGGATTAGGTGAGGTTTGTTAAGGTTTAGTGAGGCTGGTTTGGATTTAGTGAGTTTGGTTAGGATTAGGTGAGGCTTGTTAAGGTTTAGTGAGGCTGGTTTAGGTTTGGTGAGGTTGGTTGGGAATAGGAGAGGCTTGTTAAGGTTTAGTGAGGATGGTTTAGGTTTGGTGATACTTATTAAGGTTTAGTGAGGATGGTTAGGGTTTGGTGAGGCTGGTTAGGATAAGTTGAGGTTTGTTAAGGTTTAGTGAGGCTGGTTTGGGTATGGTGAGGTTGGTTTGGATTAGGTGAGGTTTGTTATTGTTTATTGAGGCTGGTTTGGCTTTGGTGAGGTTGGTTGGATTAGGTGAGGCTTGTTAAGGTTTAGTGAGGCTGGTTTGGGTTTGGTTAGGCTTGTTAAGGTTTAGTGAGGATGGTTAGGGTTTGGTGAGGTTGGTTAGGATTACGTGAAGCTTGTTCAGGTTTAAGTATGGCTGATTTGGGTTTGGTGAGGTTTTTTAGGATAGCTGAGGCTTGTTAAGGTATATTTAGGCTTGTTTGGGTTTTGTGAGGTTGGTTAGGATTAGGTTAAGCTTGTTAAGTTTTAGTGAGGATGGTTTGAAATTGATGAGTTTGGTCAGGATTAGGTGAGGCTTGTTAAGGTTTAGTGAGGCTGATTCGTGTTTGGTGAGTTTTTTTAGGATTATTTAAAATTGTTAAGGTTTAGTGAGGCTGGTTTGTGTTTGGTGAGCTTGGTTAGGATTATGTGGAGCTTTTAAAGGTTTAGTGAGGCTGTTTTGGGTGTGGTGATGTTGGTTGGGTTTAGGAGAGGCTTTTTAAGGTTTAATGAGGCTGGTTTAGGTTTTGTGAGGTTTGTTAAGATTCGGTGGGCTTGTTAAGATTTAGTGAGGCTGGTTTGGGTTTGATGAGGTTGGTTGGGATTAGGTGAGGCTTGTTAAGGTTTTAGTGACGCTTGTTTGGGTTTGTTGAGGTTCGTTGGGAATAGAAGAGGCTTGTTAAGATTTAGTGAGGCTGGTTTTGCTTTGGTGAGGTTGGTTATGATTAGGTGAGGCTTGTTAAGGTTTAATGAGGCTTGTCTAGGTTTGGTGATGTTGGTTGGGATTAGGTGAGGCTTGTTAAGTTTTAAATCAGGTTGGTTTAGATTTGGTGAGGTTGGTTGTGATTAGGTGATGTTTTTATATGTTTAATGACCCTGTTTTTGGTTTGGTGGGCTTGGTTGGGAATAGAAGAGGCTTGTTAGGGTTTAGTGAGGCTGTTTCAGTTTGTTGAGGTTGGTTAAGATAAGTGAGGCTTGTTAAGTTTTAGTGAAGCATGTTTGGGTTTGGTGAGGTTGGTTTGGATTATGTGAGGCTTGTTAAGAATTAGTGAAACTGGTTTGTGTTTTTTGCGGTATGTTAGGATAATGTGAGGCTTTTTAAGTTTTAGTAAGGCTCGTTTAGGTTTTTTGAGATTGGTTGGGATTAGGTGAGTCTTGTTAAGGTTTAGTGAGGCTCTGTTTGGGTTTGGTGAGGTTGGTTAGGATTATGTGAGTCTTGTTAAGGTTTATTGAGGCTGGTTAGGATGATGTGAGTCTTGTTAAGGTTTAGTGAGGCTGGTTTGGGTTTGGTGAGGTTGGTTAGTATTAGGTGAGGCTTGTTAAGGTTTATTGAGGCTGGTTTGTGATTGGTGAGTTTGGTTAGGATTAGGTGAGTCTTGTTAAGGTTTAGTTAGCTGGTTTGGGTTTGGTGAGGTTGGTTAGGATTGGGAAGGAGTCGAGGCTAGAAATTATTTTGTCTATTGCGGTTGTCAATTGATCTCTCATGAGTCTTTGTGGTAGAGTACAGCTTTTTAGTATTTTGCTATTTTTTTTTAGACCAGCTTTTTATTTAACTTAATTTGTGATTCATCATCTCGTTATGAGACATAATCAGCATTCGTTGACTGTTTTATTTTTTGATGAGCTTGATATTGTTTGAATACATAAGGTAAAAGTAGTGTTAGAAAAAGAACAAGACGTTGCACATCACTTCAATTGCACATTATGTTACCATGCTGCACTTATATGAAAAAAAAAATAATAAAGTTAAAGCTTTAAAAAAATGTAGTTCCTTTGTTTAAATTATAGATCAATCTTTTCATACAGTCGCCATTTAACGAAAGAGAAAAAAAAAAACTTGTGTAAACTAGGGATAGATGCATTAAATAAGAAAGGGCCTATGACGTCATTAAATTCACATGTGTAAATACCGAAACAATTTATTTTTTTAGGATGCTGGATTAAACATTAAAATAATTAAAAAGATGAAATAAGTAGACATTGTTTTCAAATTCTGGAACATCAGAGTATCACAATTTATTTATTTTATTTTACATTTTAGTTATTAGTAAAGTATTTGCGGTTTGAAAAGAATACAGAAAGTCTTAAGATATCTACATTATTATTGTCATTTTGTATAGCCATCTTTCCAATATTGAATATGAGTTAAATAGCAATGTATATAATTTGACTTGTGACGCAAAATTTGTTAGATAAAATATGATTGTATTTTTTACTGTTCATCCGGGGATTAAATGGTTCGGATTAACATGTGGCGCCGAAATCAGTCGATCATTTCCAAATAAATAATTTCACGAGAGACTTCATTGCGTTATCACGTGAGTGTGAACGCTGGAGATAACTTCACTAGAGACTTCAGTAGCTTGATCTATAACTGCAACCTAGGATACTAGCAAGTATATTCTTTTAAGATCTGAACACTTGATTGTGGACGTTGGAGTAACTAGACTTAGTACTTCATTAGCGTTATCATTAACTGCGACTGCTACCTAAGGGGACTAGTAAGTACGCAACATGATTTTGATATTATACTATTGCCCTTGTAATGTTCATACACTTTGTAGCAATTATTCGATGGTGTTTGATCTTATTCTAATGCCTATATTCCATTATATTGATATTATGAATTCTATTATTGATTTTGCAGCGGGCTACGACACGCCGCCATCCTATCATGGGGATGGTAGGTTGCTATTCTAAACCACCCTTGTCTCTTTTAACTAGAAAACTATATGTATACTATGTACCTGTAAATTTAATGATTGATAATGTTACAATGCCAAATAAATTAATTACAATGTTTGCTTGGTCCAACATTGTCGCGAAGCAAGATCTGCTTACGCCGACAATGATCAGACTTATAAATCTATCTACAAATAGGATGTATGTGTACAAGCTATGTCACCTTCCATACAGCGATCTGAGTTCGTTGCTGTTGGACTGGGACTTTTCAGATTACGACTTTTTGCTTGGATACTTATCCATTTTTTAGCCTTTGCCTTTTTGCCTGGTTTCTATTACTGGACCAACTTACACTTAAAGCTGCAAATAGGGAATTGATTTACAACCTACACCAAACTACCTGACAGCAACTACAATGAGTTCCAGATCCAGGGACTCTCACTACCACGATTTATCGCTGGAGAGTCATCTTCCCCGTAATCTACGACCAAGAACTCCGATTTCGCTACGCTTAGAACGGGTCTAAAGACCGGAACAGGGACACGCTTCTGGAACAGAAGGAACTCTCACAATGTGAGATCCACCAAGATCATTACTGAAACTATAAAGGCTAAGTCAACAAAGATTGAGTATAGAACCTTGAGCAATATAGCATTAATAAAGATGATACCGTCATTATGTTAGGGACACTTGCATTGCATTGATAAACCTTTCTAATTGGAGGATTTCCATTTGATGTATATATTTTAATCACCAAGAGTGTATTACGGAGAAATTTAAAAAAATTATTATTCAATAAATACTTGTAGTTGTTTCTCCTTTTACAAAGACTTTGATTCAGTCTATGCCATATGTATATATATAGGTTATTATGTATGTGTGGTATTTGACGAATCTCTAGACAGAGTGCCAATAAGAGAACTCATACGAGAGATACCCTTCAATAATATATCATTTTTCAGATCACCACAGATACTACATAATCAAGTATTTTATTTCAATTGCACTGTTGTCCTCTCTTTGATAGCATCATAAACCACAAAATGTACACTTTCAGTGCCCGGAACAAACGCACTTGACGTACGTGTACGTCACACCAGTTACCAAATTTTTAAAGAAAAGGATCATACAGATGTAGTTATCTGACGCCAGACATGGACAATACATTTCATTATTTATTTTTTTTAAAATATTGTTGTTCTTGTTTTTGTCTTTCTTTGAAGAGCGTTAATCTATAAAACTATTTAAATCATCAAAACACATTAAAAATATTGTTGTTCTTGTTTTTGTCTTGCTTTGAAGAGCGTTAATCTATAAAACTATTTAAATAATCAAAACACATTAAAAATGGTTTAGAAAACGGATGTAGTGAATGAGTGCAGTGACAATATTTTATTGAGATATTTTTAATGAGTTATTTAATCTTGTATCTGTTGTATGTGTACTTTAAAGGAGGTTACATTTTTGGGAAGAAGATTTTAAAATGCTGTCTGTCATTATGGGTTGCTTGACATAGCTGTGTGAACATCCCTGCACAAAATACAAGTCTGCCATTGGTCAGAAATCTAATAGAACGGTTACTCTGTTTTTTTTAACCACTTGCTTAAATTTAACTTTTTTATTTTAAACTTAAACTAATAACATCCCATTATAAACTTCTTAACTTATTCAAGTGATAAAACTAACAATGTTAGTATATGTAAATATATTGAGTGTGGTGTGTGCATGTATACAGTTAGCTTATATTATCTGTCAGTTCAACTTGTCAACACTCGAGCGCTAATTACTAGTTTACCTGACCAATATATATATATTTAAAAAGGAGGGCATTGGAATAACAGTCGTTCGATGTAATGTCCTTCGGAAAATCATCGCTCTACTTTACAATTTTACAAATTATTTGATTAGATTGATAATACATTGTCAAATTCATCAGACTGATTAGACAAGGTCCTCAGACTGATGATACATAGACAAGGTCCTCAGACTGATGATACATAGACAAAGTAATCAGACTGATGATACATTGACAATTCCACAGACTGATGAAACATTGACAATTCGTCAGACTGATGATACATTGACATTTACTCAGACTGATGATACATCGACACTTACTCAGACTGATGATACATAGACAAAGCCCAAAGACTGTGGATATATAGAGAAGGTCCTAACAATGATGATTCATAGACTGGGTTGTCATTTTCTACAGGAAATTAGTCAGAAGAATGGTTGGAATACAAACATCAGAAACTGAAAAAGGAGTAGGTCAATTATTTCTAAACAATATATTTTTTTACGCACTTTTAATTGTATGCATCAGAAGAAAAGGGTTTAACAAATATATGAAGAATGTTATTATCATTTATTCAAGTTGTAATGATTGACAAAAAATATAGTTACATATCAGTGTCTCATCCATCTGAATGTGTATGAAATATTTTATAAGGGATTTTGTTATATAAATGGTTAAATTGAATTAATCCCTGGAGAAAGATTTGCTTTAAAATAGTTAACTTTTTAATAACCACTAAAGTAATACTAATTTTTTTGTTTATATATATCCTTAGCTTAATATGAATTTGTATAAATTTACGAACAAAACTGACTCGATCCACATCCAGCATTAATCCATAACTACAAGAGCAATCATATCCACCAATGGTGTTGTCATTATTTTATTCACCAATATCCAAGTTCAGATAATGTCTATACATTTTTTTTTTAAATGGATAAATAAAATATTACATAAAATGCATATTGTGTTTAGTCATTAGTAAACCATTGACTCTGATATATACCATGCTCCTAAGGGCAGAACCAATAATTATAACATTTTAATATATTTTGTAAGATTTCATCAAAAAGCTAGTACATCATTGTACAGGTTTGACTTGGTAGACAGTGGAACATCTTCAAGTTAACATCAGCTTATTAGTCTGACCAGGCCAACAATGTTTATACTTACACAATAAATCATAGGTTGTTCAAATTCTTGTCAATAAACAAATTAAACATTCCATAACAATATTGTATCATTAAATTGGCCTATATGACACATTTGGTTATATGATGATATACTTATATAAGTAAACCGGTCTAACATGTAGATGTTCTGTTGAACTCCTTGTATCCAGAGTGACAAGAACAGGAGAAACCACCCACAAAGTTGTCACAAACTTGATCACAGTCATTAGTCAGATAGCAGGAACATTCATTAATGTCTGTAATAAAAGTTGACAGACAATTGTATTGGTATTTTAACTAATATATAACAACACATATTATTGATATGTAAAAATTATAATAAGTAGATTTAGTATAATCCTAATTTTATTCCATAACTAAGCACAAAAGTATGTATCCTCTCAAATATGGAAAATTGATTTTTGTAATAAAAATGTTAACAAAAATTATCCTATTTCTAATAAATATTCATTTCTGAGACTTAATTTAATGTTAAGGGGTTTAGTTTAATGTGAAATTCAAATTTAAACCCACTTAATCTACACTTTTATACCTTTTATTATTTTCGAATTAATGGTACACATTTTAAATATAATTTCTGATCCTAGCCTCAACAATAATGTTCAGAAAAAAGTTAGACCAAATGAATTTCTTTAGTAAATCCTTTTTTAGATTATGGTGAACAAATAATTTGATCTCTTTAGCAGGCACTTGTCTTAAAAATAAGATTAATTTGACAAAATAATGTACGTTCACATTGTCCAATTACTTTACTTTATCCTTCTAAACATTGACAACTGGTACAGACAAAACTGTTGACATACTTTTCCCTTGCCTGACAGATAAGGAGACAAGTAGAACATTCATCTACATATCTGTCATATTGTGCTCCTATGGTTACAAAAAACCTGAACATAATGTCACAAATGGTTTTTTAAAATTGTGTCAAGTTATTTGGATACATGACACAAAATAATTAAACTGTTAACCTGATAACTAAATCCTGGTTTACAGAGACATCCTCTCACAGGGTCACAGCAGTCAGCACCAGTACCACAATAAAAGTCATTGCTACCTTTGGGTCCTTTTTACCTTAACCACAAGCTGCATAGATAAAGAAATCATAGAGGAACTCAACAGCATACAGTAATATGATGGTTATTAGAAAAGTATCAACAATAAATACAGTATCAGACCTGAAAAAAATATTGGCCATAATAGTGTCATGTAGTGTATGCTCTTATTGTTTAATTTATCTAAAATGTTTATTGACAAAATGTCCTGAATTTATTCATATCTCACACAAACTGTTTCTAACAAGTTATTTTAACGAAAATTGTGTCTGTTATTTATAAAAATTCAAATAATTACCCATATTTAAATGACTAAAGAGTTAAGTATAGCTATTAATTTTTTTAGATCTCTTTTTGTTTGAATGGAAATATTTTACATTTTGATCTAAGCTATATTTTGTTGAAACTAAATAATTTATTTATTATTCAATTACAGTTTAAAGATTTTAAAATGTATAAAAACAACACAATGGAAATTTCAGAAATATATGTAATATCTCAAAATCTTCTTACCAACACCAGAGCGGCCATTGTTATTTAGGAAATAGACCAAAAAGACAAGATCAATAACAACCTAAAGTGTTAACACCTTTGCCTTTCTGGTAACACAATTTCAAGTGATAAAAGGTATATTAACTGATATCTGTTAAAATAGATGGATGAATGGATGTCGTTTTGGCAACTCAAGTTATTTCATTTTTTTAAAACTTTTAAAAATCTATTAAAAAAAAAAAAAAAAAATTTTATAAATAAATTTTAAAAATTTAAATTGTTTTATTTTTTTTCAAAAATCAAAAAAAAAATAAAAAAAAATAAAAAAAAAAACA
>CAXITT010001107.1:119097-147178 GCA_964033795.1 Lymnaea stagnalis | reverse complement strand
GTCTCTCATATACCTATGTGTTCAATACGCTATAAACTTTTGAAAAAATTGTCCTTTTTATAAACTTTACCAAAGTCTAGTATAATTCAGCCTTATATTAATTAAAGGGATTACAGAAATAAATGTTTTCTTTCCAGATCTTTTCATTCATAAGAATGTCTTTTCCTGTGGTCAGTGGTTAAGGAAGGAGGGTGGCAGGCAAAATAGGTGTTGCACTCCAGGGAAGTACTTTTTCTCTTATATGGAGGGGTGACATTTTCAGCAAAATGCAAATTATTTTTTTGTATTTATCTTCTGGAAAACGGTAGAAAAAATTTTTGCCGGGGCTGTTTGCACTAATCCAAGCTTCCTCACTGACTGTGGAAAAGTTTGATATTAATTCAATGAACTCCTATCAGTTTATTTCTTAATTCTTAATTTTAAAGCAAGGTGTACAGTCAGTCCCTAGATTGCACCAATAGTTACACTTGCAGTTGAAGTTTCCTGTCAGTCCCCAGAGTGTACCAATAGTTACACTTGCAGTTGAAGTTCCCTGTCAGTCCCCAGTGTGTACTAATAGTTACACTTGCAAATGAAGTTTCCTGTCAGTCCCCAGATTGTACCAAAAGTTACACTTGTAGTTGAAGTTTCCTGTCCGTTCCTTAGATTGTATCAATAGTTAAACTTGCAATTTAAGTTTCCTGTCAGTCCCCCAGAGTCTAACAATAGTTACACTTGCAGTTGAAGTTTCCAGTCAGTCCTCAAAGTGTACCAATAGTTACACTTGCAGTTGAAATTTCCTGTCAGTCCTCAGAGTGTACCAATAGTTACACTTGCAGTTGAAGTTTCTTGTCAGTTCCCAAAATTTTAACAATAGTTATACTTGCAATTGAAGTTTCCTGTCAGTCCCCCAGAGTGTACCAATAGTTAAACTTGCAGTTGAAGTTTCCAGTCAGTCCACCAAAGTGTACCAATAGTTACACTTGCAGTTGAAGTTTCCAGTCTGACTCAAAAGTGTACCAATAGTTACACTTACAGTTGAAGATTTCAGTCAGTCCCCCAGAGTGCACCAATAGTTATACTTGCAGTTGAAGTTTCCTGTCAGTCCCAAAGTGTGCACCAATAGTTACACTTGCAGATAGTTACACTTGCAGTTGATGTTTTCTGTCAGTCCCCATATTGTACCCCTAGTTACACTTGCAGCTAAAATTTCGTGTCAGTCTCCCAGAGTGTACCAATAGTTAAACTTGCAGTTGAAGTTTCCTGTCAGTTCCCAAGATTTTACCAATAGTTACACTTTTAATTAAAGTTTCCTGTCAGTCCCCCAGATTGTACCAATAGTTACACTTGCAGTTAAAGTTTCCAATCAGTGCCCAGAGTGTACCAATAGTTAAACTTGCAGTTAAAGTTTCCAGTCAGTCCACCAAAGTGTACCAATAGTTACACTTGCAGTTGAAGTTTCCAGTCTGTCTCCAAAGTGTACCAATAGTTACACTTACATTTGAAGATTCCAGTAAGTCCCCAGAGTGCACCAATAGTTACACTTGCAGTTGAAGTTTCCTGTCAGTCCCAAAGTGTGCACCAATAGTTACACTTGCAGTTGAAGTTTCCTGTCAGTCTGCAGAGTGTACCAATAGTTACACTTGCAGTTGATGTTTTCTGTCAGTTCCCCAGAGTGCACCAATAGTTATACTTGCAGTTGAAGTTTCCTGTCAGTCCCACAGAGTGTACCAATAGTTACACTTGCAGTTGAAGTTTCCTGTCAGTCCCACAGAGTGTACCAATAGTTACACTTGCAGTTGAAGTTTCCTGTCAGTCCCCCAGAGTGCACCAATAGTTACACTTGAAGTTGAAGTTTCTTTTCAGTCCCCAGAATGCACCAATAATTACATTTGCAGTTGAAGTTTCCTGTCAGTTCCCCAGATTGTACCAATAGTTACACTTGCAATTAAAGTTTCCTGTCAGTCGCCCAGAGTGTACCAATAGTTACACTTGCAGTTGAAGTTTCCAGTCAGTCTACAGAGTGTACCAATAGTTACACTTGCAGTTGAAGTTTTCAGTCAGTCCACCAAAGTGTACCAATAGTTACACTTGCAGTTGAAGTTTCCAGTCAGTACTCCAAAGAGTACCAATATGTACACTTAAAGTTGAAGTTTTCAGTCAGTCACCTAGAGTGCACCAATAGTTACACTTGCAGTTGAAGTTTCCTGTCAGTCCCCCATAGTGTACCAATAGTTACACTTGCAGTTGAAGTTTCATGTCAGTCCACCAGAGTGTACCAATAGTTACATTTGCAGTTGAAGTTTCCAGTCAATCCCCCAAAGTGTACCGATAGTTACACTTGCAGTTGATGTTTCCAGTCTGTCCCCAGAGTGTACCAATAGCTACACTTGCAGTTAAAGTTTTCCGTCAGTCCACCAAAGTGTACCAATAGTTACACTTGCAGTTGAAGTTTCCTGTCAGTCCCCAGAGTGTACCAATAGTTACCCTTGCAGTTGAAGTTTCCTGTCAGTCCCCCAGAGCGTGCCAATAGTTACATTTGCAGTTGAAGTTTCCAGTCATTCCCCCAAAGTGTACCGATAGTTACACTTGCAGTTGATGTATCCAGTCAGTCCCCCAGAGTGTACCAATAGTTACACTTGCAGTTGAAGATTCCTCGTGTGTTCTCACATATATTCTCACAGTTGTTATTTTTTTGTTGTACATTCATTGATATCTGTGACTCAAACAAATGTTATCATTTAATCATTTAATACTCATCTCTTATGGCCATTATAGCTACACGATTATATCTTTCTAGAAAATCTAGATGAGCATAATTGACATGTTTAAATTATGGATTTTATTAAATTATATATTATTTTATTATTAATGAACACAAAACTCCAGATTAAAAAAAAAAATAAACAAAAGTGAACTCAAATATATCTATCAGACATACCTTCACACATGTTATTTTTATTCCTGGTCTATCGTTTCCAACCAAGTCAAAAACAGCTGCCTATGTGTTGACACAGTCTTCAATTAAAAAAATCACAGTTGATGTCTTCAAAGATATCTAAATGAACAGGTTAAATGTAGGATAACACTGTACATATAATTTATGAATAAAAAACATGTTAATTAAAAGACATGATAAAATATACCTGGGAAATATCGCTTTTCCCCCAAAATAAAAAAAATAAAAATAAAAATAAAATACTCCCCTATACTTTTGTGTCTCGACTCAGAGTGTATCAAGTTTTGCATTTACATAAAGCAGAGCAATTTCAAGCTGAGCAAGCATGGAGTAAACGCTTCACTGAGCAAGCCTGGGAAAAACCCTCCTCCTTAACAGGGTGGCAGTAGTTTGTTCTGATAGAATTAAACATTTGTTGTTACAAATTTTTTCAGCAAAAATTGCTTTACATATTTAAACATAATTTTATTTCCCAAGGGTTTGATTTTTAATATTGCTTGAATTTTATTTGGACTATTCCTCTTTTGCATTTAATTCATTTGAACTATTCCTACTTTGCTTTGAAAACATTTGAACTATTCCAATCTTGCATTAACTTAATTCAAACTATTCCCACGTGGCATTTAATTAATTTAACTATTTCTGAGCTGCATTAAATTCATTTGAACTATGGCCACCTGGCATTGAGTTCATTTGAACTAATTCTATGTTGCATTTAATTCATTTGAACTATTACTTTTTGAATTAAATTTAGTTTAACTATTTTTTCCTTGCATTTAAATCAATTGAACTATTCCCACCTGGCCTTGAGTTCATTTGAAAAAGTCCTACTTTGAATAACTTTAATTTTAAATAAATCTACCTTGCTGGGATGATCCATTACATTTTTCAGTTTTTGTTTACTTTGACGGGAATATGGGTAACCGACCTCAGTGTTTAAACACAACTTTTGTCATGTGTTTGTTCTATCTGCACACTCATCAATATCTGATCAATATTGATCTGTGGTTTAGAAATTAGAAGAATATATCAATTAATTCAACATCTAAACATGATATGTAAAGAAGAATATGCTGATGTGACAATGTGCCACTTTTTGTAAACTGAATTTTTATAACAAGTTGTATGGGTATGGGTGCCACAAGGGCTAAAGGGTAACTAACCGATGTTAGCTCATCCTCACAGACAAGGATTCTTAATTCAGATTAAGATCATGCGTGTCCAGTGGAGATGCTTTTCAGTTAAAACAGCTTTTACCAAAGTAGCATTACACGTGTGTAACTGTAATGACTGCACTCGAACATTCCGCACACTCACGAAGTAAACACATGATCACAACGCAAGTTGTACTTCCTCCAATCACACCACGCAGATCACTTCGCATCGTCAATAGGGAGAAACGGGCATAGGGCAGTGGCACAAAAAGACACTAGTTGTTAAATTATTTTTTTTTTGGTAAATATATTCAATCATTATCTGATTTGTTTTTGTATTTAAAATTTGGCCACGGTTTTTGTGTAGCCAGCGAGCCAGCTGGTTTTAAGGTTTTAGGGTGGACACCTATGTGGTAAATCATGACAGTGATGACAATATGTTGTTGTAATGGCAAAACAATCTTCATAATTTGAGTACATTTAATTGTCATATAATGTAAGGGTAATATGGGGAGAGACTACAATATAATGTGATGATTCTTGTAGAACATTAAATTTACTTGTTTGAGAAACTAATAAAGTTTTGGAAATATAACTTCCACTACTACTTGTCACTCCATTATCTCATGTTTACAACGTCCACTACTTTTATATGTAAAGATGTCTGACAGGTTTGAAATGCCAACATTTTTTGAATTATGAGAACATTGTGTTGTCTGCAAATTTAGAGACATTATTTTTGCAGCTTTTATGTGCTGTGTATACCAAGTTTCTTATGTTGCATATGCCAAGTTTTCCTGAGTTAATGGTTTGTATCATTTTTTATTCAACATGGATAACTTTCATGTTCATAATCTCTATCCATGTTCTAGTTAAGATATTACCCAGGACCAATGAATGAAGAACATCTATAAGTGAGACGTATGCTTTGAAATGATGACAGTAAGATACAAATTAAATCATGACAGTGATGACAATATGTTGTTGTAATGGCAAGACAATCATCATAATTTTTGTACATTTAATTGTCATATAATGTAAGGGTAATAAGGGGAGAGACTGCAATATAATGTGATGATTCTTGTAGAACATTAAATTTACTTGTTTGAGAAACTAATAAAGTTTTGGAAATATAACTTCCACTACTTTTTGTCACTCCATTATCACATGTTTACAGCGTCCACTACTTTTTTATGTAAAGATCTCTGACAGGTTTGAAATGCCAACATTTTTTGAATTATGAGAACATTGTGTTGTCTGCAAATTTAGAGACATTATTTTTGCAGCTTTTATGTGCTGTGTATACCAAGTTTCTTATGTTGCATATGCCAAGTTTTCCTGAGTTAATGGTTTGTATCATTTTTTATTCAACATGGATAACTTTCATGTTCATAATCTCTATCCATGTTCTAGTTAAGATATTACCCAGGACCAATGAATGAAGAACATCTATAAGTGAGACGTATGCTTTGAAATGATGACAGTAAGATACAAATATATAATGGATAGCATTTTTGAATTTTAAAGAAACCTTTTTATTCAATATTTTGGGGACATTGGGTCTACGAACTTTCCTATGTTTAAAAACCAGATTTCCTATGTTGTTTCGTGTGTATGTCTTTTCACTTTTTCCTGGTTCACAGTCACTGTGTGGGGCATACCTCTCCCAAACATCATCACTGACACACTTGACTACCTACGTGGTCTAGCAACAGTCGATATTACTATACATGGCGTGGCCATTGCTTATTTTGCAAACGATTCCACATATATAAAAAATGTCAAAAAAAAGAGGAAATGATATTAACCGGAAGGAAGTAGATATATTAATCCTTGGTTTGACAACATAAAAAGTCCAATGGCCGTAAGCAACGAACAAATCTAAAGATGTTGCATTCACGATGTTTTGAATTGAACTCCCGACCACCAGTTTGAGATTTGCTCAGTTTAGACCATTCGGCCACCCAGCACCAACGCTTTGGTCCGTCTTAAAAAAAGACGGCAGCATGACTTCTTGTACGTCCGCGCATACGCGTTATGTAAGACCTCACGAAACAGATGAATTGCCCCAACGAGTCCGACCCCATGATCCTTTACTGCGAGGGCGGCTGCTGATTTTTAGTGTTGGGGCGCCCCATTATTAAGATCAAACTTATCCCCCCAAAAATGCCCGGAAAAAAATCGTAAGACACTATGTCTAATTTGTATTAAAAAAAATTAATTTTATTAAAAAAAAAAAAAAAAGTTGTATTAAATCTGGTAAATTAAAAAGAAAAGAAAAAAAATATATAAACCATAAATTTTCTAAGTTTGATCTTAATTAAATCTAGACCATTATGGATTGTTCTGTAACTGGTTTAGGTTGCCCGGTGCAAAGGTTCTGCCTTTTCGTGGCGCACCGGACTAGTAGGGTTTCTATAATGCCCGGTGCAAAGGTTCTGCCTTTACGTGGCGCACCGGACTAGTAGGGTTTCTATAACCCGAAGCTAAAGAACCTGGCATTTTCTGCCAAAACGAATAGTCGCCTTGTGTTTTCAGGCGAATTCTCCCCCCCCCCTTCACCCCCCCTAAAAAAAAAATAAAAAAAAGAAAACAACAAGAAATTAAATTTAAGAAATGGTTTAAACTTGGTAAAATTTCTTTTAGTTTACCTATATCTGTAGTGTTAAATATTCTAAACTAAAAATATTTTAATTAATCTACAATAATAAATTCAATTAATCTAAAGTAAAATTATATAAAGTAAAATAAACGATTATTAACTAAACTAATGTAAAGTGAAGACATGTATTATATTCAACCTGAGCTGAAATAGTCTAAACTTAACCAATATAAAGATCTAAATCCAGCTATTCTAAACTAAACTAACTTTAAACTAATTTAAAGTAGGTTGGCCAAACGGGAAATGAAATATTAGTGAATATTATGTAAGGAGGTTGCGACATGGAACATTTCTTATGGCTACCTAATTAAATAGTTTTTAATTTGTTAGGATATTTATGGCTACCTAATTATATAGTTTGTAACTAGTCGTTATCTTTATGGCTACCTACTTAAATAGTTTTCAACTGTCGGGATCTTTATGGCTACATACTTAGTTTTCAGCTAAAACATGTCACGTATGGCTACCTTTAATTCCACTGACTTCACCAAATAAACATCTTGATAACTACATTCAATGATTTCTTTTCATGGTTCCTTTGGTGGGTAATAATAATATTTTCTTTCGTTTTACTCAAATTGTTATTGGAAAAAAAAAATGTTTTGATACATGGGGTGTATCGTTGTATGTATTAATTCATACAGTTCTCTCACTGTCATCGGTAAAATACATTTGTATTAGACATTTATGACATAGAATTATGAGTTAAAGAAAGTACAATAATAGAATTAAGAGTAAGATTCTACAATCTCTTTCTTTCTTTCTTTCTCTCTCTCTCTCTCTCTCGCTCTCTCTCTCTCTCTCTCGCTCTCTAGCTCTCTCTCTCTCTATCTCTATCTCTATCTCTATCTCTCTCTCTCTTCCCCTCTCTCTTTCTTTCTCTCTCTCATTCTATCTCTCTTCATTTCTTATATCTCTTCCTCTCATTCTCTTTCCAACTCTCTCTGTTTCTATCTCTCTCTATATTATTTTATATCGGGCAATTTTTTCTCTATCTCTCTCATTCTATCACTCTCTAACTCTCTCTATTTCTCTCTAACTCACTTTATCTATCACTCATTCTTTTTTCTATCATTCTATATATTTATATATATTTCTGTCTTTCTCTATCTCTTACATTATATCTTTCTATGAATCACTCTCTCACTATTTCTTCATCTCTATCAAACCTTTGTCTGTCTGTCTCTCTCTACCTCTAAGCATGTCATTCTCTCTATATCTCTCTGTATATCAGCCTTTCTACATATCTCTAAATTTCTTTGCTATTCTTTCTGTATCACTCTCTATTTATATACATCTCTGTCTCTCTCTCTCTATCTCTCTCTATCTCTCTATATCTCTCTGTCTGCCAGTCTTTCAATATCCCTCTCAGTCTTTATTCATCTCTCTCTATTATAATGTCCACCTCTCTCTCTATCTGTATCCATCTCTCTAGATCTCTATGTCTGTCAATCTTTCTCCATCTCTCTCAATCTCTCTGTAATTCGTTATCCTTCTCATTCTTCTTCTATATATTAAGGGCCCACGATCCATGTATTGATGATTTTGTCTCCTATTCAATGTTGTTTTGCAATGGGAATTTCCAATGTTTCTTTGCCTGATGTTGATGAGGATATTTCACTGATTGCAAGTGTCACCTTAAGCGGGAATTATGCAATGGGGGTTTGGAGGCTTGAGGCAAATGACACAAATGTGTCTAGTTTTGTCGCCTCAACTGTACGTTTTGAAAGCTTTCTCAAGTCCCTGATTGTATTGGGAATGAATGAGCAGCTCGTATAATGGGCTCTTGCTGGTATGACCCTGAATAGCCTGTCATGGCCTCGTCGCTGTCTATGGGGGAAAGGGACGAGTTTTTGTTTAATTCTGAAACGATGGACCAGCCAATTATTTATCTTGTTCATCATTTATATGTATATATGTCTTTCTCTATCTCTTACATTCTATCTTTCTCTGAATCACTCTCTCACTATCTCTTCATCTCTATCAAACCTGTGTCTGTCAGTCTCTCTCTATCTCTCAGTCTGTCAGTCTCTCTATATCTCTCTGTATATCAGACTTTCTCCATATCTCTAAATCTCTTTAATATTCTTTCTGTATCACTCTCTATTTCTATACATCTCTCTATATCTCTCTTTCTGTTATATCCCTGTCTCTCTCTATCTATCTCTCTATCTCTCTATATCTCTCTGTCTGTCAGTCTTTCAATATCCATCTATATCTTTATTCATCTCTCTCTATTCTAATGTCCACCTCTCTCTCTATCTGTATCTATCTCTCTAAATCACTATGTCTGTCAATCTTTCTCCATCTCTTTCAATCGGCCTGTAATTCGTTATCCTTCTCTTTCTTCTTCTTCTTCTTTTTCTATATATTAAGGGCCTACGATGAATGTATTGATCATTTGGTTCGTATGCAATGTCGATTTGCCTTGGGGATTTGCAATCTTTCTTTGCCTGATGTTGATGAGGATATTTCACTGATTGCAAGTGCCACCTTGTGCGGGAATCATGCAATGGGGGTTTGGAGGCTTGAGGCAAATGACACAAATGTGTCTAGTTTTGTCGCCTAAACTGTTCCTTTTGAAAGCTTACTTCAATCCCTGATTGTATTGTACAGGAATAAGCAGTTTTTATAATGGCTTCTTGCTGGTGTGAGCCTGATTGCCTAGCATGGCCTCGTCGCTGGCTATGGGGGAGAGGGACGAGTTTTGTTTAATACTGGAACAGTGGACCAGCCCATTATTTATCTTGTTCATCATGGAGAGCCTAGATTGTCGTCGTCGTTCCTACAATGGTGACCAGCCTAGTATTTCCAGCATGCTGCCGACACTAGAGGTATTCCTGTATCGCTTCAGGACAAAGCGTGCTGCTCGTCGCTGGACTGCCTCCAGCCTGTCACGGCTCCTCAGGCTAAATGGTCCCACACTGAAGATGCATAATCTAAAACTAGACGGACAAAGGCGTTATATGCTCTTTCTTTTACACAGGTGTTGCCAATCTTTAGATTTCGCCTTAAAAACCCAAGGATCTTGTTTGCTTGGTTACATACATTGTTAATGTGCTCGTCCCAGCGGACCTCTCTTTGATTGGTAACACACATGTATGGCCGTACAGTTTATATTTGTAGTGTAGAGGAGTAAAACTTCTAGAAACTGATAGTGTATGGCACTTGGCAGTGTGAAATTCCATGTCCCAGCTCATCTTCCACACAGCTAACAGATTGAGATCCAGTTGTAGCTGGTCCTGGTCAGATCTGTTAGCGATCGTCCTATACACCGCTGTGTCATCTGCGAACAGTCTTGCTTGGCATTTCAGTTTCTCGGGTAGGTCATTCATGTATGCTAGGAACAAACAGGGGCCTAACACTGATTCATGGGGGACCCCTGACTTCACATCGGCAAAGGAGGAGCTTGTACAGTCCACCACTACTGCTTAGAATCTTTGGCTGAGGAAGCTAGAGATCCATGTTTTAGTGGGGCATTGGATCTCATATCTGTGGAGTTTGTGCAGATGCAAACTATTATTTGCACGGTCAAATGCCTTTGCGGAGTCCATCACCCGCATGTCAGTCTGCTTGTGGTTCTCCAGATTGGTCATCAAGTCTTCTACAAATTTAAGGAGCTAGGTCTCACATGATCTATTGATTCGGTAACCATGTTGACAGTCATTGAGTATATTTTGCCTTCAAGATGATTTCATGACCGTGCTTACGATTATGTGCTCCAACAGTTTGCAGACCTCGCTGGTGAGTGATATCGGACGATAGTTGGCAGGGTCGGAATGCTCAACTTTCTTGTAGATTGGAGTGAATTGCGCTGTTCTCCAGTCTGCTGGAACATTTCTATCTCTATCCATCCATATCTCTCTTTCTCTCTCAATTAATGTACATATCTGTCTGTCTATTAGTCTTTCCATATCAATCTCTATATCTCTATCCGGCTTTCTCTATCTCTACCTCTTCCTGAATATGTATATCTTTATCACTATATCTCTTTCTAGATTCATATCTCTCAATTTCTCTCTCTCATTTACATTCCATCCTATCAAGGTCGTGATTTCAATCGTATGCTCTCTATGTGACATATGCCTCATTATCGCGCTCACTATATCTCTATTTTTTCTTGTTATTTCTTTATGTATCTTTCTGTCTCTCTTTTTTTCTGTCGCATGCATAATTGGCGGATCACGTTTCATATAATGTGATTACATCGCAAATTGCTATGTTTTGATAAGAGTATTTGATTAGTGGAAATACGTTTCGAAGCGTTGGGAGAGGAACTATGGCACCTAGTACCTGAAAAAAAAAAAACTGTTGTGCGCCCATTTTTTTTTATATTTTTGACTCAAGACTATATTCAACACTGTAAAGTCACATTAATAGACGTCATGTATGAGAAACATAAATTGAGGAAACAAAGAGTCTTGAGCAAAAGCGAGTGCAAGGGTTCCCTTAGTAAAACATAATTAAAAATGCAGTGGTGCATATTGTTTTATATTTTAATTCACTGTCTCTTTTAGACTATGTGTAAAAAGGGTATTTTAGACTTTCAGAATGTTACTATTAGATGTCTCCTGGGGAAACATTATGAATAAAACATCAACATACACCAACTATATGTGGACTACAAAAGAGCTTATGATATACGTCTCATGTATATAACGATGGCTAACTCCAAAAGTAGAAGCAAAGTACAGGGAGAGAAAAGTTCTCAATTAATTAGGACCTGGGATAAGGAGATTCATGTACTCTTTTTAACATCAAAGAGAAAAATGCATTAGAAACATACATGTGAGCACTAGTGAAACCATTGCAAAATATTTCGAGAGATGTGCCGTAGTAAAGAACAACAACCATCAGGCACTTTATAAAGGCAGCCACTGCAGTGCCTGGCATTCGAAGACGATATAGCGCAGCTTAGTAGAAACAGACAATGATATAATTAAAGATTGAAACTTGAATATGTCTCGGTCAATGCTGGTCTTGAAGTAAATGAAGCAAAGACAAACTATATGATGATGTCACGAAACACGCACACAGATGACACCATCAATACAAACAAACAAACACATCTTTGAGAAAGTTTTTACTTTAAAATATCTAGGGGTGACTATAAATGAGCACAATATATAAGGTCAATGGTGAAAGAAGTGGTAACAGTAGCCAATCGTTCCTATGTCAGCCTAAAAACGCTACTTGGTACCAAAAACCTCTCTAAGGGGAACAAAAAGACAATATACACCATTATCATAGGACAAGTGGTAACTTACATAAATGAGACTCTGTTCTAGAAGAAAAGCAGAGAAGATGATAAATATATTGGAAAAAAAAAATTCTCATGAAATTCTATGGCCCAGTGATAGACACTTTTGTTTTGGGAATCCCAACAAACCAAGAAATAGATCAATTATACAAAGACCCACCCACAGTTGCAAATAAAAAGATACACCCACAGTAACAAAAAAAAATATATATGTGGGTGTATCTTTTCGTTTGCGACTGTGGGTGTATCTTTTTGTTTGCGACTTTGTGTGTATCTTTTTATTTGCGACTGTGTGTGTATCTTTTTGTTTGCGACTGTGGGTATATCTTTTTGTTTGCGACTGTGTGTATATCTTATTGTTTTCGACTGTTGGTGTATCTTCTCATTTGGGACTGTGGGTGTATCTTTTTTTTTGCGACTTTGGGTGTATCTTTTTGTTTTATACTGCGGGTGTATCTTTTTGTTTGCGACTGTGTGTGTATCTTTTTGTTTGCGACTGTGAGTATATCTTTTTGTTTGCGACAGTGTGTGTATCTTATTATTTTCGACTGTTGGTGTATCTTCTCATTTGCGACTGTGGGTGTATCTTTTTTTTTGCGACTGTGGGTGTATCCTTTGGTTTGTGACTGTGGGTGTATCGTTTTATTTGTGACTAGGGGTGTATCTTTTTGTTTGTGACTGTTGGTGAATCTTTTTGTTTGCGACTTTTGGTGTATCTTTTTGTTTGCGACTGTGGGTGTATCTTTTCGTTTGCGACTGTAGGTGTATCTTTTTTTTTGCGAATGTTGGTGTATCTATTTGTTTGCGACTGTGGGTGTATTTTTTTGTTTGCGACTGTGTGTGTATCTTTTGGTTTGAGACTGTGGGTGTATCTTTTGGTTTGCGACTGTGGGTGTATCTTTTCGTTTGCGACTGTGGGTGTATCTTTTTGTTTGCGACTGTTGGTGTATCTTTTTGTTTGATACTGTTGGTGTATCTTTTTATTTTCGACTGATGGTGTATCTTTTTGTTTGATACTGTGGGTGTATCTTTTTGTTTGCGACTGTGGGTGTATCTTTTTGTTAACGACTAGGGGTTTCTCTATTTGTTTGCGACTCTTGATGTATCTTTTTGTTTGCGACTGTCGGTGTATCTTTTGGTTTGCGACTGTGTGTGTATCTTTTCGTTTGCGACTGTGGGTGTATCTTTTTGTTTGATACTGTGGGTTTATCTTTTGGTTTGCGACTGTGGGTGTATCTTTTCGTTTGCGACTGTGGGTGTATTTTTTTGTTTGCAACTCTTGGTGTATCTTTTTGTTTGCGACTGTGGGTGTATCTTTTGGTTTGCGACTGTGGGTGTATATTTTGGTTTGCGACTTTCGGTGTATCTTTTCGTTTGCGACTGTGGGTGTATCTTTTTGTTTGATAATGTGGGTGTATCTTTTTGTTTGCGATTGTTGGTGTATCTTGTTTTTTTGCGACTAGGGGTTTATCTATTTGTTTGCGACTGTGGGTGTATCATTTTGTTTTCGACTGTGGGTGTATCTTTTGGTTTGAGACTGTGGGTGTATCTTTTCGCTTGCAATTGTTGGTGTATTGTTTTCTATGCGACTAGGGTTGTATCTATTTGTTTGCGACTGTCGGTGTAAAATTTTTTGTTTTCGACTTGGGGTGTATCTTTTTTGTTTTCGACTGTGGGTTTATATTTTTGTTTGCGACTGTGGGTTTATATTTTTGTTTGCGAATGTTGGTGTATCTTTTGTTTGTTACTGTGGGTGTACCTTTTTGATTGCGACTGTTGGTGTATCTTTTTGATTGCGACTAGGGGTATATCTTTTTGTTTGCGACTGTGTGTTTATCTTATTATTTTCGACGTTTGGTGTATCTTTTCATTTGGGACTGTGTGTGTATCTTTTTGTTTGATACTGTGGGTGTATCATTTTGTTTGCGACTGTGGGTGTATCTATTTGTTTGTGTCTCTTAGTGTATCTTTTTGTTTGCAACTGTGGGTGTATCATTATGTTTGTAACTGTGAGTGTATCTTTTTGTTTGCGACTGTGGGTGTATCTTTTCGTTTGCAACTGTTGGTGTATCTTTTTGTTTGCCACTGTGTGTGTATCTTTTTGTTTGCGACTGTGGGTATATCTTTTTGTTTGCGACTGTGTGTGTATCTTATTATTTTCGACTGTTGGTGTATCTTTTCATTTGGGACTGTGTGTGTATCTTTTAGTTTGATACTGTGGGTGTATCCTTTTGTTTGCGACTGTGGGTGTATCTATTTGTTTGTGTCTCTTAGTGTATCTTTTTGTTTGTGACTGTGGGTGTATCTTTTTGTTTGCGTTTCTTGGTGTATCTTTTTGTTTGCGACTGTGGGTGTATCTTTTCGTTTGTGACTGTGAGTGTATCTTTTTGTTTGATACTGTGGGTGTATCTTTTTATTTGCGACTGTTAGTGTATCTTTTTGTTTTCACTGTGGGTGTTTTTTTGTTGTTGTTTGCGAATGCGGGTAAATCTTTTTGGTTGCGATTGTGCTTGTATCTTTTTGTTTGAGAGTGTGGGTGTATCTTTTTGTTTGAGAGTGTGGGTGAATCTTTTTTTTTGCGACTGTGGGTGTATCTCTTTGTTTGAGACTTTGTGTGTATCTTTTTATTTGCGACTGTGTGTGTATCTTTTTGTTTGCAACTGTTGGTATAGCTTTTTGTTTGCAACTGTATGTGTATCTTTTCGTTTGCCACTGTGGGTGTATCTTTTGGTTTGCGACTGTTGGTGTATCTTTTTGTTTGCATCTGTTGGTGTATCTTTTTGTTTGTGACAGTTGGTGTATCCTTTGGTTTGTGACTGTGGGAGTATCGTTTTATTTGTGACTAGGGGTGTATCTTTTTGTTTGCGACTGTTGGTGTATCTTTCTGTTTGCGACTGTGTGTGTATCTTTTTGTTTGTGACTGTGGATATATCTTTTTGTTTGCGACTGTGGGTGTATCTTTTTTTTTGCGACTGTGGGTGTATCTTTTTGTTTTTGACTGTGGTTGTATCTTTTTGTTTGCGACTGTGGGTGTATCTTTTTGTTTACGAAATAGTGATATGGTGGGCCTTTGACCTTGTGGGTCATTGATATAGGGGGTAATATACATGATGGACCATTGTTATAGTGGGTCTTTGACATCGTGGGGCATAGATTTAGTGGACTATTTAAATAGTGGGCAATTAAAATCTTGGGCCATTGCCATAAAAGGCAATAGAGATCTTGTGCAATTTAAATAATGAACTATTTACATAGTGAATCATTTTAATTGCTGGCCATTGACAACATAGGACATTGACGAAGTGGGCCATTGCAATTATGGGCCACATACATATTGTTTGATTGATATAGTGGACCAATGACATAGTGTTTCACTGATATAGTGGACCAATGACTTAGTGGGTATCACTGCTCTCAATTGCAGGCAAGATATTAGCCAGAATAATGCTAAATCGTCTTAACAGGCATCCTATAAATGGTATTCGCTGCCAGAAAGTCAGTGTGGCTTCCGAAAGGATCGAGGAACCATCGATATGATTTTCGCGGCCAGACAGCTACATGAAAAATGCAGGGAACAAAATGTTGACCTCTTCTCTAACTTTGTTGACCTTACCAAAGCTTTAGACACTGTCATTCGAGATGACCTTTTGAAGATCATGGCCAAATATGGATAGACCAGAAAGTTAGTGTCAATGGTAAGACTATGCAGGCTAGAGTCCGGTATAATGGAGAGACGTCAAAAGCATTCCCTGAAACAAACGGCGGAAACAAGGCTGTGTACTTGCCCAAACACTTTTCAGCCTCATGTTTTTCGCAATGCTGACCGATACATTCAGAGAGGGAGACGTTGGAATTGGCCTCAGCTACAGAACTGACGGAAATCTATTCAACCCAAAGAGGCTACATGCCAAAATAAAGGTTTTGACAGACCCCACAACAGTCACCTCCTATATGCAGACTCTGCCCTAAACGCTGTATCAGAAATGAATATAAAACGCTGTGACACAAGCTTTTCTAATGACTGCACAAACTTCGGGCTCACCATTAACACAAAAAACTGAGGTCATATACCAACCAGCTCATCGAAGCCTTTATGTTGACCCTAATCTCCAAATATCTAACGTAATACTTAAGGTGGTAAAAGGCGTTTCTTATCTCACTGTCCCAAAGCGCAACAACCGATGACGAGGTTAACCTCCGTATTGCTAGAGCCAGTACAACCTATGGAAACTTGACTAATAGCCTATGAGCAGGGGTGCTATCAGCATTCAAAATAAACTGAACGTACATCAGGCCACTGTTCTCCCTACTCTTATCTATACATATGAAAAGTGGAAGGTCTACCAACGCCATGCAAGAATGCTGAACCACTTTCATACAACACGATTCAGAAAACTCATAAACATTAAATGGCAGGACAGAGTCCCAGACACTGAGGCGCTAACATGGACAGGTCTCCCCAGCATCTCCACATCCTTAATAAAGTAAAAGCTTCGCTGGGCGAGACATGTAAGAATATCAGATGACCGTCTTCACCAATGAATTTTCTATGGTGGTGTTGAACAAGGAAAGTGGTCTGCTGGCGGGTGGTGGTGTTGAACAAGGAAAGTGGTCTTCTGGCGGGTGGTGGTGTTGAACAAGGAAAGTTGTCTGCTGGTGGGTGGTGGTGTTGAACAAGGAAAGTGGTCTGCTGGTGGGCAGACAAAACGTTTTAAAGACAACCTAAAAGCCTCAATAAAAGACTTCAGCATAAACCCAGACAAGAGGAAGGAAAAATCAAAAGATTGAACATCATGGTGTCTCACTTTACGGAAGGTGTTCATGCACCATGACATTTGCAGAACAGCTGCTGCAGAGCGCAGGAGACATGACAGGAAGGCCAAAATGTTTCTGCTAACGGATATGTGCCATCATTCCCTTGCACCTGCTGCACAAGAGAATTTAGTGCCAGACTCGCCCTCGTTAGCCATCTGCTATCTTACAGACAGAACTAGCACAAACTTTGATGATTAAAGATGTCATGGTCGACTCCTGACGGACCGACTACTACCTAGATTTAGACAAAATTCTTCTGGATTTAGTTAAAAAAATATGTAAAAGTTTATCGAAGATGCAATTTGTATTTTATCTGAAGAAAGTTATAGCATTAAAAAATGTCATATACATATTTCAATCAACTGAATATTGAGAAATTTTACATTTATGTTTATGCGTTTTGCATAATGTTTTTGTAAACATCTGACGTCTTCTTCAACAATGTCATAAAAATTTGAGTAATAAAAATGATCAGTTTGTAAAACACATAAGACTAAACATACTTTTCAACAAATGTTTAAATAATAAAAAAAAGATATTTAGGTACATTTCTTATTCAAGACAAATGTTAGTTAATTTTGTTATTTGCTTTAAGAGTCTATATTGACGTCAGCTTTTTGTAATGGAAAAATTTGTAGAAAGAATAAAATACACTATTTTTTAATTTATTTTTTAGCCCCAAAAATAATTTTTAAAAAAAATTAAATAATAATTGTAAGAGAGTAATAAAAATATGTACATAACAAAAGCAAGTCAAGCAGAACCGATTGCCACTTCAAGGCCAAAAGGCAAATTGTTGGTCTACCCTTCCCATTAAGTAATGCAAGGTTGATAATTTTAAAATATTCTATGGCCTCTGCTACTGAAAGAGTTGCATGCCCCTTGTGTTTAGCTCTGAGGTCTAATAAACCTAAAGTAGTTGTGCTTGCATCTTTGTCGTTCTCTAATATTATGTGCACAATTTTGCAAATCTAAGTTCAGGTTGAAGATACATTTGTTTTTTGTTTTGTTTTGGGTAATTTTTGGAGGTTTACATGTTGTTCTTCATTTCATAAAGGTTTTTTTTTTTTTTTTAAGGTTATGATTATGTATCTTTTCTAATATTTTTATGTACAGCGCGATGAGCCCAGCCCTAGGCTGGCGTACCGCTCTATATAAGAACACTAATTATTATTATTATTTTTTTAATATGCTAAAATGTCTTCATAACATTTTCAGTTATCAAAAATTATATGTGGACTATAAAATTATATTTCAGGGCCAGAACAGATAGAGAAAAATGAGTATCCTAAAAGACAACACAAATGGAATGTATTTAGTTCATGACGGGCTGGAGCAAGTGAGTGACGGTCCTAAATATTAGTTTCGTACTAAAAAAAAGTAAAAGTTCATCTCATAAATGTATGAAAGAAACATCGAATTCAACTAACGCCAACTTGCATTCCTCCATTTTGAATTTGTCCGACAGTCTTAGGCAACCTCCATTTCCCCTCATCGCTCCCCAGCATTAATTAATGTGACAGAAAACGGTTGAACACATGATTGGGCTAAATGATTACCCAGTGTCACGCTATAACAAGATCGACTTTATTTTATATATGGGACTGAGTACCATACAGCCCTCCCCTGAAGAGTAAAAACTGTATCCCCAGATCAAATAGAAATACTTTATTCGGGTATACTCTGAAATGCTTGTCTTAAATGTGAAATTATCAAAATTGTAATGGAGAAAGTCCCATACCCCCAACCCCCCCCCCCACACACACACACATTTAAAAAAATAAAATTGTCAATTGTGCATTTCTCCCAAAAAAATAACAGTAAAGTTGATATTGGTCATTATTTTTTTTGATAATATCTAATCTTCCTACTGTTAGTGCTGCTGATAGATACATTTCCTATTGGAACAGCTGTTGTTAGTGCTGCCCTAGTCTTGCCAAAACTTCTGCCAGGCTCCAATTAACGATACAATTTTTGCATTTGTCATAAAATCCTTCCCCTTCAAAGAAAGAAAAAAAGTGGCATCTGCGCTGACCACCTAACCAGCCTTGCTTACAGAGACTTACTTAGAGTGTTTGGCGCCAGGTGACATTGTTTCATTCGTATGTTCCTAAACCTATACCCTAAATACTTCAAACCCCGTTTCCGTGACCCCGATAGTACGGTACATGGGGATAGATGCCCCACCATTCACCTTTGGGCAGTTGTACAGGCCACTGTTACTATTTTACAGGTGGGCATATTATAAAGAGTTAAAACTAGTTCTAACTTAATACCAGATACGGTTTAAAACAGGAATGATGCAATGGTGTTTTTGTATAGAGAGATAAGATAAGATAAGATGCTTCTATTAATCCGTATAAATATAAATTATTTTTGAAATACTTCACATATTGTTTTGGAAAGACCCTGATAAGTTACCCCTCCTGAAAATTGGTGTGCAGGAAAGCGTGTATTTAATCAGTGTTTGGTCAGAATAGCTGTCACGTTCTTAAGTGAATCATTGTGTGGTCAGAACAGATGTTATGTTATTGAGTAAAGCACTGAGTGGTCAGAATAGCTGTTATGTTCTTGGGTGAATCATTGTGTGGTCAGAATAGCTGTTATGTTATTGGGTGAATCATTGTGTCTTCTTTTTGTCTTTGCACTGATCAAATATTTAGATATCAATTTTATTTTTTTAAATAATGCATTGTTTTGTTAAGTAGAAACAAAAAAACAACAAAAAAAAACTCACAGGACTTTAAGGAATTATTGGATAGAAAACATCGACACAATGACGGTTGGAGATATAGTTTCATAAGCACTTGGTGCGGTCATCGAGTTATTAAACTCCATCTTAATGTTTATTGTGAAGTTGAAGAAGATATATGAAGAATGTTATGTTGTTGCTTTGATCTACATATATATTATTTTATATTGTGTTCATTGATCAGCCAATAAACGTCGTGAATCTTATTCAATACGTTCTCTAGTATTTGTTTGGATGAGAATGGACATATGTAGATGCGGATGAATGGTGTAAGTGATAACTACAAAATTAAATGTGTATGCCATTACAACATATATTTGTCCTGTTTATCAATTAAAGATTGGCATACCTTGTCTTAAATCTCATTTTTAAATAATTAAAATATCCAAATCACATCTTTAAAAAACCTAATATCCTCGTCACATCATTCAATCAATAAATATACTCATCTCATTTTAAAACCATTAAAATATCCGAGACAACCTACGTTCGTAAGGGTTGCACGGCTCACTCCGTGATTCCAAGGGTAAGTGAAATCAACATTTTATTAACTATGATATTTTCTATTTCTCTCCAATTAATTGTAGAATGCTTCAAAATAAAATTTAGAAACGTGATTAAATACATTCTTGTATTTTAAATTTATATTTAAATTTTTTTTTATTAGGACTGTAAAGACTTATGGCACGAGAACGCCAGGGGGAAAGATTCATGTTTACGACCACCACCACCCCCCAAATCTGAACCTTATTATTGACTAACATTAAGTACCATCAAAGTCCACGTTCATTTGGAACTCAAGGACGTATGTACAATATGCCATCCTTTAGCTGCCCTCTCTCCAAAGATATGATGTCCACCCCCATTTTTTTTCAGGACAGAAATTCTAATAGAATCGCTGCACGGAGGCACACTATAGTTTTGTGAAGACCGAATAATGCAATGTCTATTTGATCATGTAATATGTGACCCAAAAAATAAATTAATATCTTTTGAATTGTATCCCTAGAATTAAGGATCGAATTCAGGTGGACTACAGCTTAAGCTAAGACACAGTAATCCACTTGGTGAAGCATAACTTTTTTGAACTTATCATTGATCAAGCATATTTAATGATAAATATAATATTTCTGTTAAAAATATAAATTTAAAGTTTTCTTTGTTAGTATTAAATGGTACAAAAAGAAGTATGTCATTAATTATTTTTAGAAGCAATTGCACAATGTTTGTATAACGACGTTTATTAAATGTATTTACATAGCACAAAAATATTCTGACAACAATCCTTAAATATTTTGATAAATAGACATTTAGAAAGTGACTTCAATTGTTTCCCTTGAAAAACAAGAGTAGCAATAAACCTTTAGTAAAAGAACTTAGTAGTACAAAGTGTGTGAAAGTTTGAAGCAAGAACCAGAACAAAAGTACAAAAAACATATCGGCTTAAAGGCCTTCCTCAGCAGACATGACAGATGTCCCAAACATTCTTAACCAATTTATTTTTACACCATACTTATATTAAGACGACTTCATTTTCCGAAAAGAGAACGTGTACGCTCCAAAAGCAGTTGCGTTATATTAAAAAAAAAATCATTTAGCGTATTGATCGGGAAATATATTTTGTGCGTTCTTGAACTCATTATTGAAACAGTGGCGAGATCAGGCATGCGTGCAATGCCACAAAAAGAAAAAAAAATATTTGTGTTTTAATTACTTTTTTAAAGTAATTTTTAAATAGAACATTTTTTTTCTTTTTTCCACCTGGTCTGTTTTAGGACAATATACTTAAAAGTACTTTAAGAATTGTATAATCTGTAAATTAATTTCGATTTTGTTAGTGGTTGGCTGGCACAATTTTTGGACGGCTAATTTACCAACTACCATTCAAAATGTTGAACTAAAAGTTTGCACATATACTTGGGGCCCATGACACCAGATTATAAATGTTTTAGCCCCACCTACAGCTTCACCCCTGAAAAATAAGTATTACTGTTATTTAAGAGTTACCTGAAACAAATTCCCAATATATGCGCTAAATGAAATTCTTTAGATCTTTATATTAAATAATACATTTATATCATCGCAAATTTATTTAGTTTCAAATATTGTCGTTTGTTTCTCTGAAACGTTTGGATAAATAAATGGGTGGCTTAAACTGGGGTGAGTCATTAGAATACTAATATAGAGCAAGGCCGTACATAAATGTGCGGCTGTGAGCCATGAAAATCAAAATGTGAGGGGGTGAGATTTGGAAAGATTATTAATTGGGAGTCTAATCAAATGAATTATTTGTTTGCTTGAATGATTGTCAAGGTCACAGTTTAAATTGATTTTGACAAAATAGTGACCCTCAGTACATTTAGCACTAGGTTCTAATAATACAATCATTTCACGAAGACATGCACACCACAGTAATCCCAAATAACGCTGTCTCTAAGGCATTCCTAGTCAGCAGCGGATAAAACAAAGCTCTATACTAGAATCCAACGGTCTTTTCCATTTTTTCTTGATTCTTATATAATTTTTCTTTAGGGACGGTGTACATGGTTGTGTTCATCTTTACATTTTATGATGATAGACTTCGCAAACCTTCATGCAAAGAGCAAGGAAAATCAAAGTATTACTAATTCATGAACCAAACTTCACTGACAAAAGATGATTCAACATAGCAAACAGAAAAAAATACATTGAAACCAAATATATTGAGACCCAGAAGTACTCAGACTTTATTATTTTCTCAGATTGGTCACTAGCATCGCCTCTTTACATTTGAGCAGAATTGACGTTTGGCATAAGGTCTTTTAGATTATGTCTATGCTTGTACGGTTATCAACTTGAGGAAGTCACTTGTTCTATATTTGATTTTAAAATTCCTGATTGAATGAGACATTGTAGAATGCATTCCAATACTTCAGCTAAGCCTTGAAATTATTATACTATTTATTTAAATTGATGCGGTCAAGTATATTGTATTTTATAATTGTCATTGGCAAATTTGCAGTTTTGAAGAACAGGACAAGGAAATTGTAATTAAAATAAATGCAATGTTAATAACATATCACTTAAAGTTGTTACAGTTCTTAAATAAATTTACCTCTTGAAATGTATTTACTGTGTTTGTTTTTGTTTCCCCTTGTGATTGTTATACCGCTACTTATTTTAACAACAAGAGATCCGACATAGAATTCGAGGGAGGGCTGCCATCCCGAGGTTACAGCAACGGGTGACATCAACCTGAGCTACGCTATTGCTCTTAAGCAATCCATAAAAGGGAGGGGGGTGGGGAGAGTTGTGATATTGTCATTTTTAGTGATGGACGGAAGAGATGGGATCTCAAGGGTAGACATAGAGATGGGAAAACAGAAATGAGAGGCACAAGTGAGATTATTTAATCGTTTATTCTATACAAGTTGGGACAGAATTCAAGACTTTCCCTTTTGCATATATATAAAAAAAAAATATGTTGGTAAATAATTTGCGAGAATATCAGTTTCACCATATTTAATATTCATTTGTAAGATATTTCTAGAAGCAGAGATCGATGTCAAACAAACTACATCTGTATACATGACATAATAGACCACTGTTTGTGTTTTTTTTAAATGTTGTTTTTTTTTTTTTCTTTTTTTTTTTTTCATAATTTCTCTTTTGCTATAATTATTAAGAACTATTCGACACGCGGCGTAGCAGAACTGCTCATAGATGAAAGGTTAATTGCTCTATTGCTATAATTATTAAGAACTAGTCGACACGCGGCGTAGCAGAACTGCTCATAGATGAAAGGAGACTTCGTGAAAGACACAGTTGTCCAAATGGAGTTGGTTTGAGGATACAACGGAGATTGCGTGAAAACATGGAACTCTGGAGAGTGCTACATACAACTGTCCGTGACTGAAGACCGGTTTTATAGATAGAGGCATATCTTTTTGAAAGTTTGTCCCTGTGCCTTATTAATTGTCAGTGCGGAAGATAATCTAAGAGGAAGTTGTCGCCATGTAAAAGTAAAAGGTAAATTTGAATCTGATGGTGTGAGGGAAATCCGGGAAATAAGGACAGTTTTTGCAGAAGCAGCTGCAATACTTCGACACTAGCACATTGCAGTGAATGTTGGTAACAGTCAGCCTAGTGCCATTACAGAGAACTCTTGCTGGCATGAGGTTTCTGAGAAGCATGAAAACTGAACCAATTTTAATTTTGAATTTATGCGGAGGCCTGCCAATGGGAGTAATACTGTTAAAAAATTCTTCAGTGAATGACATTGATCTGAGGGATCGTCTGTGACGATGAAGTCAACACTGGTAAAAGTTACTACGTCGGTAGGGATAAGTTTCAAGAATGCTTCATCAAGATGTACAGAGTCTTGTTGTTGACGCTTAATACAGAGAGCATACTGAGTTTTTCCGGACTGACAGTGGAGAAGTCGATGTCACCGTATAGTTGTTGAACGGGATAAGAATTAACATGAAAAACAAATGAAAGTAATTTAACAAATGTTCCATTTTTTTTCCATCTCCTACATCAAGGAGCCATTTGGCGAAATCTAGTTCGTGAGGAAGAGCTCTCATATTTGTTGTCATTGTAAGGACATGCATGTTACGTCACAAAGGATGTTTGTTAATACAACTGGTGTCAGTAAATGCTTGGGAGCCACGCATAATGATGGGGAGGATTTGATGGAAATCCCCACCCAATAGTATTGTTTTGCCTCCAAATGACTGCTCGTCACCCGTCAGGTCACGTAATAACCTGCCAACTGCCTGGAATGCGTATGTATGCGTCATTGGGGTCTCGTCCCATATTATCACTTTGGATTTCAGAAGATGTTGAGCGTCGAGTGACGTAGGTTTAAAACTGCATGTGGAAGTCGTGGTCAGCTTCAAGGGTATTTTAAAAATGGAATGTGCAGTACGTCCCTCTAGTAACAATGTTGGAGTTATTCCTGTCGATGCTACGGTTGTAGGAATGTCTCCCCTACCTCTGATGGTTTGACTTTGGGTTTTGTAGACGAACGTTTCGCCAGTCCTTGCAGGACCATCTAAGAAGAGACATCTTTGTGGCGGATGTAAATGGCTGTATGCAGCGTATAGAACAGTTTCAACAGCGTGTTTTTGTTCTGTGTTGAGTTTGGTGTTATGTTCCGTAGCGAGGGACTGTTCAGCATGAACGTCGAAGGTGGTCGATGAATGAGACAATGGAAGAATGTCAATGAAAGGTAGTTGTAATTTGTGGAGGCTCAAACTATGTAGTTACAGCATGTTATAAATTTCCGCGACAGTATACAAAGAAGCGCTGTGTATCGAATGTTAACTTCACAAATAATATATTGTTACAATAAAATATCTTTACTACACAACTAACCTACATCTTGAACTGCGATTACTCTCAAGATTACACTACAAAATAATAATACGTCACAACTATTTTCGCGCAAAGTGTGACAAAATGTCAAAAATTTATTAACAATATCTTCCCATCTAGTAAAGTTACTTGACACAATATAAACTCAAATAACGCAAATTATAAAAATGTCAATATTTGCTACACACCTTCACCCATGATACGAGACTGCATAATTTTTATATTTCACGCCCATAAACTATTTTAATATTCTCATGTCCCAACAGGGAATTATATTTTGTGCGCTAGTGAACGCCACTCTGGCGTATCTAAAAATAGCCTTCGTCTTGTTTGACATTTGCTGGCGGCGAATTATATATAATATAGATTATTAGGCTTAGCCCACACTAGGTCCGGATTCCGGTGAAATCCAAGACTGACGAACGAGACTGGATCGGTATAAAAAACCAATGCACTAAGAAAGTGAACATGTTTCATTTGCTCAGATGTCATCGGTGAAAGTCGGTAACACGCATCGGTCAAATTTGTTTTTTTGCGTCCGAACTCTCCGAAGCTATATATATTAATAGAGAGTGTTGTTCAAGTGTCACGTTGTATTAATGCAATGCCTTGTTCAATTGTCACGTTATATTAATATACTGCGTTGTTTAATTGGCGCGATATATTAATATAATGCGTTGTGCAAATGTCACGTTATATTAATGTAATGCGTTGTTCAAGTGTCACGTTATATTAATCCAATGCGTTGTTCAAGTGTCACGTTATATTAATCAAATGCGTTGTTCAAGTGTCACGTTATATTAATCCAATGCGTTGTTCAAGTGTCACGTTATATTAATGTAATGCCTTGTTCAAATGTCATGTTATATTAGTGCAACACCTTGTTATGTGTCACGCTATACAAATATAGTGTTGTTTCCAGTATCAACTATTTGTGAGAAGAGTCTTTTGGGTGGAGACTTATGTTAGAAGAATTTTTCATCGTATTTATTAAACTATTTTCCTAAATAAAAAACGAAACGTTTTAATATTCCCTATATTCTGATTCATAATGAGATCGAGTTTCATATATATAACAGAATTCTTGTCTTATCCATAAAAACACACAATGCCTTTTCCATAAGAAGACACATTGAAAGATACATAATGTGATAAATAAAATTAACATAAGGGTATATAGATTGATTGAATATAACTAAGGCAATATATTGTTATAAATGTTTGTCATAAAATAAATGATGCCCATTGTTCATCTCATAACACATAGTTACAAACATTGGATAAACATCGCTTTTGACTTGTATTTTTTCAATTAATTCTTAACTCAATAGACTTGGACAAGAATCGGTAGCGCATAATGCATATCAATTTAACATAAAAAAACACTAAATGACGTCAACAATTCTTGATTAGTTCTGTATGCTTTGCTCAAGTTTCAGGTTATGTTAAAACGTCTATTTTCTAATAATTTTTACAACCTCCCCCACTCCCTCAAATATAAATAAATACATAAGAAAATTAATTAATTAAATTATGATGTGTGTATATATATATATAAAAATTTGTATATCCTATATATAAAGTGCACGAGATTCAATAGGTTCTTGATATATTTTGACAACAGACGACACTTCCAGCGTAGTAAATAAGTTCGTTTCAATGTCTCATCAAGTCTTTGCCTGTGAGCATCATGTATTCAAATCTTTGCAGTTTGAACAGAGTCTTTTGACCATGAAACTGCAAAAAAATTGAAGATAACAATTTATACAAGGGCGTCTTACTTAAAACTAAAATATAATGAAATATTAGATGTCATTAAAATGTAACGTATAATTTTGAATGCCGGTGCACACACGAAAAATAGCAGGGGTCCCAGGATCTCAAATCCCTTTGACTATGCTACAAAAAGAAAAATATTGACTAGAAGATATAACTAAACAAAAGGACAAAGAGATATTGTCAAGACAAGTATTGATAATGAGACGTTGTCAAGAGTATTATTGAAATCTAGGTTTTATAATCTGCAGCACAAGGGGCCCCGCAAAGTGCCAACTTCACATCTACAATTTTTACTATGCAAAATATGCATTCAAATAACACAAGTTTGCCTTTTTGCAAATCTTTCAACAGAAAATGGGATTCTTTCTATCTACTTGAACATGAAGGACTCTGAGGCCGTACTGTCTCCCAATCTGAGGCTGTACTGTCTCCCAATCTGAGGCTGTACTGTCTCCCAATCTGAGGCTGTACTGTCTCCCAAAGTTGTTTCAGTTGTTCATAAATACAATTAGGGTGAAGCGGATGGAAAAGAAGAAAATGAAATAATACACAAGTTGATAGACACATACCCTAGTATTGTACAAAGCTGATGGTAGCGAAGACTAAAGAAATAATGAACAGTTTGATGGACACATAACATAGTCAGGAAAACTATTTCCTTAATCCTAATGAATTTTACGTACATACTTAAAAATGGGATTATCTCTCTCTCTCTCTCTGTTGTTAACAATTAAAGTGTTTGAAGAAATTGTTTTAGCAGCATGTGATGGTCAATTATGTGTAGTTACTTATATATTTTTTTCCATATTTTATAATAGCATTTAATACTATGTTCATTGCATCTCATATTCTGATATTAAAGTTTGACCACGATTGCTTCAGTCTAGTCCATTTGCTGGTGATTAAAATATATCTTCACCATTTCCCATTGAAATCACTTTCACTTTCTTAAATAGAAATTGATTTATTCTTCTTTATTTTGGGCAATTTCCATTTTATTGAAAATTGAAACCAGCTACAGGTGGTTATAAACCAGTGGTTCACAAACGTTTAAGTTTGGCTCACCGGTGAACAAGTTTCGAAATTTTACCAGGGACCGGTGCATGATTTATTTTTATACCTTTATTTCTATTTGACAATACATATTTATGTTATGGGGACCGGCAGCGTTAGGCATGCGGACCGGTGAAGGTCCACGGGCTGCCATTTGGCGACCACTGGTATAAACCGCCAAAATTTAAATGGTGTTAAGTCAGGGGTCCCCCAGGGCTCAGTGCTAGGCCCTTGTTTGTTCCTAGCATATATCAATGATCTGCCCGAGAAGCTGACCTCTCAAGCAAGACTGTTCGCAGACGACACGGGG
>CAXITT010001107.1:83609-114146 GCA_964033795.1 Lymnaea stagnalis | reverse complement strand
TTGTTTTTTTGTAGTTTACTATTTCTGCTGTCGGAGTTTAAAGGCCGACGATTGGTCAAGGCAGTGTTTATTTCAGGCATTTTTACCCAGGTGGAATTTCAAATGTTCGGTTTGGGGGGGGGGGTTGTACCCTTTGCCAGCGGCCATAGGCGTACCTAAGGGGTGGCAAATGAGGCATATTTCCCGGGCGACAGTCTAGTGGGCGGGGGAATGGATTTTGATGATATTAAATGGTTGAAAATAAAGTTGGATTAAGGGGGTAAACATGAATCGTGTCCCTTGACGCTAAAAGCTCTGTAGATTCACACCTGCTAGTGGCGACGATATCATGTGGATGGAGTGGTCCACCGAGCTGTCACTATTTCTCTACATGCTAGTGTTGAATTTTTGAACCACCTCAGAGCTATTAACGTGAAGTGGAGGAAGGCAAAACTATTTCCCAGCCTACGTCATAACTAATAGTAGCGGCACCACTAGGCCGTGTATCTATATATAACGAAATGTGAGATTATTTCCATCGGGAAATAGAGCTGAAATGGGGAAGCCGATGAATCTTACATGGTAGAGGGGTCTGGGGAGCTTGCTACTCTTAATCTACACGTTTAAATACATAACATTTTATATAACATTTGGCAAATAGAGAAAATTCCAATAGAATGGGAAACATCACTAATAATCTAAATACACAGAAAGGCTCCAAACTTAAGCGGAAAAGCTAAGGTAGAATCTCCATTTAATTATTTTCATACAAAATACTGACGAGGCCCATTGCCAAAAGACTGAAACCGTAGGTAAAATACTAGGTGTTTACCAATGTGGAAACAGACAAAAAAAGTCAATGACTGATCCGATTTTTAATATCAGACGCCTATTGGAGAAATGTTATAAATATAAACTCACAGTACACCAACTCTATCTGGAGTATAAAATGGTCTTTTACAGCATCAAACGAATCTAGGTGTCGGAAATTCTTCAGAATTCTTAAATTTTAGGATTCTACACCTACACCTGACGTGAGACTGCATAATATATGACTCTTTATGTTCTTTAGGAGCCTACATAAACACATTCATTGGAGACTACATCATATTTGAATCTGGTAATTTAGCAATCTACGCCAACAATTCCGGTGAATTTGTACCTGATACAACTCTAGCAATTTAGTAATTCATTACAACTCACGTAAGACTTCATTACATAGGACAGTTATATTCTAGGAATCTATACCAAAAACTCACTTCTAGAAATGCTTGCCTACTACTTAAAGCTAGACAGTCCTTCCCCCAAAGTAGATACGTGAAGTCCTCAACTATGCCCGCCCTGAGAATGTTTCAAGATGAGCAGAAGGAACTCAATCTTCTACCATAGAAATGACGTCATACATTGATCACTCGATCCCAATCATTAGTATCATATATAATTCCAAAGATAAATGTGACAGACAATATGAAAGGAAATGGACCCTATGTTGTTAAAGTCATTGAATATAAAAGAACATAAAACACCTTACCAACACTATATAACATCCGGAAAATATATTTATATAGCTAATGAAAGGGGCAAAACGAGTTTAAGGCCCTCGGCCACAAACGGAATGTTGTAGAATTGTTGTATTACAGCAGAAACCTAATTATTATGTCACACACACAATTTAATGTCTTTTATTTGATTTAAATCATATACACCCATGAATTTTCTCTTTTTGAAATTAAATTTTATAACTCATTCCAGGAAAAAAAAAACGAATTTAGGGCCTCTTGCGTAAAATGAACAATTTTAAAATGGTTGCAATAATACAGAAATCTTTTTTGGGCGAGATCCCAACAAGGCAAAAAACAACAAACTTTTATAGCATCAGTTAAAGGTTATAGGAGCACATACGGAATGTCTATTTTATAGTTCATATAAGAAACGGAAACGAATTTAGTGCCTGTGGCTCAAAATGGAATATTTCAAAATTGTTGTATAGATAGAGAAACATTTTAAGGCGTGCACACAACTCAAACAAGTTTAATTGGATTTAGACAAACCGTATAGGAGCGAATAGAGAATTTTTTTTTTTACAAAGCTTATATTATTAGAAGAAAAAAAATTGGGGCTAACGGCCCAAAAGGGAATATTTTAAAAGGGTCGTACAGAAACAGTAAAATGCGCAGGTATATGGACAACAACTCACCAAAGTTTTATATGTAAATGCATTAAAGTTGTAGGAACGTATACAGGACATACAAAAAAACTTAATTACATACCTAAATTCATTCCTTTAAATATATATATATATATATATATATATTTATAAATATTATATATATATTTATTTATTTTATCTATTATATATATATATATATATATATATATATATATATATTCTATTATATATATATATAAAATATATATATATATATATTTATTTATATATATTTATATTTGTATATATATATGTGTATATATTATATATATTATATATATATATATATATATATATATATTTAATTAATATTGAGTCCCCGGCATGNTATATATATATATATATATATATATTTATTTATTTATTTAACGATAATTGTTTATTAAAACACTTTTATTATACGCTTGTAAATTGAATGAATATGTTTGTAGGTTTTGTTTATTTTTTGTTTGTTTTATTTAGTTTTTATCGATTAATGAAAAAGGGGGAACACTTTTCTTGTTTTAGTAATAAATTTTATTGCAATATATTGTTTGAGTTATCTACTTTAATCCCTAAAACTTAAATGCACGTTATCTATAGGGGTTGCAAAACCGGTCCCTTTTGCAAAACTGGTTTTTTTGATATTGAGGTTTACGAATACTGGAATCCCGGTATTTTCAATATTTAGAGAATTTTTAGTCGATATTCGAGATTAGAAGTGATGATTTATCAGGGCCGGCGCTAGGAGGCAAATTGAATTTAGCGGGGCCGTTGATGTTATATATTCCGTCGATAGGATATTAAGACACGTTACAGACATTTGACTATCGAATAACTCCGAATATTGTGTTGACTGGATTAGGAACAATTAGTAGGCTTAGGTATATTATAAATATACTACGGCCCACTTTGCGCCCTAGCACCGGCCCTGAATTTATCAATGAATAAAAACATTCAGAAAAAATATCATATTTTGATTTAAGAAGCATTTAACTATAACACAAATATTTAACTTCAGACTTTAATCAAACGAACATACATACTATGCTTACTTTTTAAATTAATTAATATTATTAATCAAATATTAAAATAATTGGTGTTGTTTTAATCCTTTGTGAAATTTAAATAATGAAATCGTAAATATGACAAAGTGTATAATGTTTAGTCACTTAACTTTGACAGCAAATGGTTACAAAAGATCTCTGATGAAGAAAACACCCGTTCTGCCTTCACACTAGTCGGAGAATAGAACTAAGGCTATCATACGCAAGTTTTATATATTTTCCTCTTGAACTGCCATTCTCAAATAAAGCCATTTCCATTTTTATCAATGTCTCCATCCGTTGGTCTGGAAGTATTATCCAGATCCTGAAGTTTCTTTTGTATTTCAATTTCAAATTGTCTCTTAAGCGGCAGTGTGTCTACAAGTTCATCATGTTCAGATTCAAGATGTTTAATTTCATTGTTGGTAGATATTTCCAACGAGGAATTCGCTGTCTGACCACGCTTTTAAATATCCACGATATGTTTCCGCATCTGGTCGCAATCTGGCATTATAAATGCGTCCAAGTAGTCACTGGAATGTGCACACTTTAAATGCGAGTGAAAGCCTAAAGTTGTACTTCCAAATGTATCTATTAATATTGTTATCACAAAATAGAAGTAACATAATTTTTCTGTGTCTTAAACTTAAGGTATTTGATTATCAATGTACGGATTTACTCATATTTTTTAGATGTAGGTTTTTTGGCATAATTAAAAAAAAAAAATCAAAGAATCAAACATTTTTGTTATTAAAAGTTGACCCCGTGATTGAGTGCAACGTGTTATTTTTTACATAAAAGCACTTGATGGATGTCAAAATTCGATCTTCATTCTTCTATACAAATCACTTATTTGTCAATAATATGAAAACATTTACTTACCAATTATGTACCTTCTCTTTGAACTTGAGACACGTGGTGTGATGGATTTGCACATCTCATAAATTATTGATACGTCTTGCTTTAACTACGACGTGGAAACTAAGAAAAACGGGGAAAAAAACTTAAAATGAAATCCCAGGATTATCGAAAATTTTGGTTTTCATAAATCAAATCCCGGTTTTTTAGAACATCAATTATGGTCCGGTATTCCGGTATTTTCGAATTTCAGGATTTCGGATTGCGACCAATAGATATCTATATATTCTACCGCCAACAACAAATGTTCTGTTCCGATATATCCACTTTTTTCATCGGCAACCGTTGAGAATCCTATAGAATTGTTTTCTGATGAAATAATGTGTTGCTCGTTTAAATCCTCATATCTCTATGACGCCATCACATATCTCCATGACGCCATGATATATCTCTATGACGTCATCCCATATATGTATGACGTCATCACTAATTTCTATCAGTTGATTTTGGATCCTGTGAGAAGTTGAACAAGTATTCCAACGGATATCTACAAATGTGTCTCCAGATCTTTGTCAATAGCCTAAACTGAAACAAATATTGAACATTTCCATTGTCAAAATTTTTGCCATGAAGTGCGATGTCTTGTAGTCATTTCAAAATATTACTGAGGAGAATATCGGCGAGAACTTATTTCTTTAAAAAAAAATCTTATTAGATATTATAGATTGTCTGGATTACTGATGATGCTCAAAAAAGATGTTGCATCTTGCTGATAACAATTGTGGCACTCACTTTCTACATAAAAACAAGCATTTTGAGAAAAGTCATTGTACGTACTGAAATGTGTCGCAATAATTGAAACTTTGTACCCGTGATGAATGAGTTGCCGAAAACAATTAGATATATACATACTGGGCCTTTACTATGACTAATATAGGCGAATCGACGGGGAAAAAATGTATCAATCTGGGCATAAAGAAACTACTTTTTTTTGCCTGGTAAATCTTCACAGAAATTGTTAATAGCTGTTGGTTGGTATGTCCTCGTGAGCAAACGACATTTTAATATAGCCGAAACTTGTGACACTCATTGAATAAATCCACAGACATCAAAATCATTGATTCTCATACCACAACAAAAATTAATATGTTTCAAATCTAAATGATGCCATTAGTAATCAAATTAGCACCTATCACGTTAGAGTATTTTCTATAAAGAATCTGACTTGGTTTGCTCGTATGTTGTTTTTATATTGTTTTTATTTCTCTTTTTAATATGGTTGACTTTGTACCACGCTTTGAGCTTTTGGGGATGAAGCATGTTTTTTTTTTTTTTAATAAACCTTATTATTTTTATTATAATTGATTTTTATTAGAAAGCAAGCCATGGTTTTTGTGTACACTTCACTTTTACCAGCCAACTCGTTACTTGAACTCATTCGTGATATCTGTTCACACAATGTTCACCTGGTTTTATTTCTCTTTTTAATATGGTTGACTTTGTACCACGCTTTGAGCTTTTGGGGATGAAGCATGTTTTTTTTTTTTTAATAAACCTTATTATCATTATTATAATTGATTATTATTAGAAAGCAAGCCATGGTCTTTGTGTACACTTCACTTTTACCAGCCAACTCGTTACTTGAACTCATTCGTGATATCTGTTCACACAATGTTCACCTGGAGTCTACTTGTCTCTAAAGCTATAATGTCTTCCCTGTACTACCAGAAACTATGCCAAAGCCCTATCATCTAGTGTACTTTCGTCCAGTGCCTACCCCCTTCGTTCCTCTTCTCAGACCTGGTCATTTGTGACATATTTGACCCATATTGCGTGGGACCATGGCTCACTTTGTTTTATGTCATGAAGGTCAAACTCTTTTTAAAAAAAAAAAACGGCATTAGTAACAATTGCAACTAGACTCCTCATTAGATTGAGATTTAAGTCTACTGATTTTTAAGAAATGTATACTTTATGTGCATACACTTTCACTGTTATAAAACATACATTTATAAATATTTAATGTGTTTTGTACAACTCTTAACATTGTATATGATTTATAAAAAAATACAGTTTTCAAAACCCATAAAAATGTATTTACATTTCTTATTAACAGTTTTTGTTGTTGTTGTTTTTGGCTCTGGTTAAATTGAAAACATTTCGTATATCAAATTATTATAATAATTTTTTTTTTTCATTTGCGTTCAGCATATCCAATAATATTTGTAGTGCCTTTTGGTGATGGAAAAATGTTTAATTTTGTTGGTTTTGATATTCATTTATTAATTAAGTAGCTATCACCCAAAATAATGTAAATAAAAAAATAAAAGCCACTCTACCAATTTTCGTTTATGATATATTATTTCCCCAACACAAACAGGTCAAGGGCGTTTCCGTTTAGCCAAACCCATCCCCCACTCCCTGCACATCAAGATGATCATTAAGGAAAATCCCCATCACTTCTGAAAATCACTAAAATATCCAAAGCACGTAGACGTCATAGGAGTGATACGGCTCGAACGATTGTTCTAACGTTAAGTGAGAGCTACATTAAAATAAAAAAATGAAAAAAATATTATCTCTTCGGTTAATATCCAATTAAGTGTAGGATGTTTCAAAACTAAATTCAAACATTTGCTAAAATATATTCTTGTATTTTGCATTGATCAAAACATTTTCTGGCGACTATCACGATTTATTTGACAAGAGTAAAATGGAGCAAACAGGTTCTCTCAAGTGATGCACAACAAGAGTTAATTTAGTTTACGGCCTGCAGTTTCGAATTTAAGGTTTCTTTGATTATTATTATGGCTAAATTATGGCCCTTCCGACCCGAAAGTTTAAAATGCCACTTCAAAATTGTCTGAAATAAACACAACTTCAAATGTGCAGGAAAATGCACCCTTGCTATAAAAACCTCAATTTCTGCACCCCTTCCATGATTCTTACAGTATGGGGTTGCTTATAACCTTCAGTCCAATGATTACCCTGGGCTCGCCACAAACGAAGTGAATTTAATTTATGTTTGGAACTAGGTGCGATAATGCCTCCTAAAATAAAATTAAAAATGTGCTTCTCCGTTAAAGAAGTATAATAGAAATATTATTATAAAAGTATTATCAATTCAAGAATAATAAAATATAATCTCTTGATTTCGAAATGATGACAATATTTTCTATGTCCCAGGATCCCCAGATTCCGCTACCGATCACGAAACATCGGTGCCCTCGATTTGCACCCAACTTCCTGATAAAGATGATCATGCAATTTGGTATCGATCGATACACTGACTAGTGGCTAAAATACTATCATTCATGCCAGGGGTGGCAACATATGTTTGGCACCCTCCCTTTTACGATACAAGCTTTGCAGTTGGCCGGAAATATCATATCTGCATATTAAAGAAAAAGTGCCATCTTGAGGGATCAATCCATGCGCCCTATTTCGAGGCCACTAACAAGGGCGTTTCTATAAAACACATTAGCCAAACTTTTAATAGTATTAAAGCGCAACTTGCTTCTTCCCCCAGTTATCCTGGCGCCCCGAGATATATTTACATGTGAAGCCACTTAGATAAGCGTCTGGACACTGATACTGGCCTCCCGCCCACAACCAGGAAAGGATGTCTGACAAAAAATAACACTGTATAGAAAGGTACTTTATTGTAAGGCAAAGTTGAAAGGATGTCATACCTATTGCATAATTTAATATGGGAATCAATAAAAAAAATAGACATACCTTCGCATCTTCTATGATGTCCCTAGATGTAGGTACCGAGTTCAGGTGAATAATATCTTATAATAAGATATAATGATCCACTTTGATCATTTTTTTTTCTGTAATAATCAAAATCATTCAATACCTACACATAGCAAGGCTAAAATAACATCAGGCAAATTTTCTGAAGTTTTATCTCTACAATTTGTTTTCCATTAGAATAGTTTGTAGTAAATAAAACATTTGTGTCAATTACTCATTTTTAACATGATGTCTAAATGAATTAGAATAATAAACTATGAATGTATTACTTTGTCATTATATTTTCTTAACTTATGTTTTGAATTATGTTTTGTATTTTAAATCTAAAAAGTGTTTCGAATGTAATGTCTGTGTAATTATGTTTGTGGAAAAAAGCCTTAAGTTCGAGGTGTCATGCATGTTTTCTGTATTGTAAAAATAAATATCAGACTTATTGTGTGTTGTTTCTTGTTTATGGATGCTGGTATTGTGTTTAGTGTTATAGCTCTGTCTATATCTACATGTTGAACTGTACCTGCTTGTATGATTTGTTTAAGTGTAGATTTAGTCTGCAATATTGTGTTGCATGTCAGATATAAATGTTATTCTGTCTCATCAGCCCCTGTCCTGCAGAGTGGACATTCCATGTACCTAACCCTGTCCTTATATGGTCTTGATGGTACTGGTGTCATGTTGTATATGAGTCTATATGTTATTTCTTTGTCTTTATTTTCGATTTCTTTAATGTGTATATTTTTAAATGTATTCTTAGTGTTTATTGTTCCATAAACATGTGTCCATTTTATCCTATTGTAGAGTGGTGTTGCTTGTTTCTTTATTAAATGTGTGTACATTTCTTTAGTTGTCTTGTGTATAAGTGTTTCGTTGCCTCTAAATGCTTGAATAATGCCATATGAAAATCCGATTGTTTTCTTCCCATATAATGGGGTGTGTTGTTATCAATTTATATTAAATGTACTAGCCTTATCCCCATGTAATAATGTGTAAATAAATTTCCCTCCTTTTTTCTAATGGCTTATCCTATAAATTTGATTCTAAGTGCTTCTAGTTTTGTTTGTATGTCTTGTGAATTAATCCCACCTTCTAGTTTAAATTGGATTAATGTTGTATTTTTAATGTTTTGTATTGTTCCTTGAAATATGTAATTCCTGATGTGTCAGTTGATTTGTCTTAAAATGGTTGGTGGAGGTCCCCATATGTTCCCTGTGTATATTGTTTTAGGAATTAAATATGTGTTTATGATTGTGCTCCTGCCAAAAATGGTGTGTGCTGGGTATTTATGTCTGTCAATTATTTTTTTTATTGATTGTTCAATGTTTTGCCATGTTTCTGTGTTAGTTTGAGTTTGTTTTTTTTAAAATTTAAATATTCTTTTTTTCTTACATATTAAAAAAAAAATAGAAACATATATGCCAACAAATTTTTTTAAGGGAGACAATTATAGATTTTTAAATATATTTATATATAGAGTGAGATATATCTTAGATTTCTGGGACATAATTTTAATTTGTAAAACGATTATTGAAAAAAAATAATTTCTAAAAGAGTTCTTTTTTTTTTAAACTGTTTTCAAAAACAGTTGGTTTCATTTTCCATTTTCTTATGTAGTTTTATGGAAACCATGAGATAACGTTTATAAAATAAATTTAATTTTAATTCAAAAGCTTAACCAAACGTTTACATACAAATACACAATTGAACACGGGTTTTCTTTCACATTCAATCCCTTCCAATAGGGATGCAATATATAAAAAGAATGATAAGTTTACCAATGCCAAGCAGCAAAGCAAACATCCAAAATAGTGTCCATGATACATAAATTGTTTCCTTTGCCGGCGTAAGAAAAACCAAGCCTTATATTAATTGTTCGTGATCATTTGTATTTGAAATAACTATTTTTCTTATGAGTATAACGCAGTTGTTTTTATTTTAAGCAAATAATGCCCACTCTTTCTCGTTTAGATCTACGATTTACTATTTAAACAAAACTCTTCTTCTTTCTCTTCTTTTATATTTTAATGACCCACTTAAAATGTGACACTTGCCTGATTTCAGATTAATTTATCTAAACAATGCATCCTATCTAAGAACAATCATGAAGCTATTAGATGTTTGTTATTCAACACACTTTTTTAGATATATTACATTTTAATATTTTTCATTTTAAAATTCAATTTTTAATTTTGTAACTCAACACCAGCCATACTGGGCGAGCTGCAGGACGCTCTCAATAAGTTCTTTATAACGAAAGTTGCGTAGACCAGGGCGAGACTTGACATTTGCACCGATGCTCCCGTTTAACGGCACTCCTATGAGCGAATTTTCGGAGGTCACTGAATCCGGTGTGAAGAAAATCATCGCTGAATACCCGAAAAAGTTATTTTTGCTTGACCTTTTTCGGGCAAGGCTGTTGTACGAATGTTTAAATGAATATAGTCCCTATCATAACTAATATCATAAATCAGTCTCTAAAATCTGGTATGGTTCCATCCTCCTTTAAAGTGGCGGTTTTAACTCTAATGCAAAAGAAGGTGAATCTCGACGCGAATGTGTTGGGACATTATCACCCCTTCTATCATCTAACATTTAATCCAAGATTTTTGAGAAAGTCGTTCTTCGCCAGCTCCCGAATGACCTCATTCGGTGTGACTTGTTTGAACCTTTCCAGTCAGTGCATCACTCTACCGAGACTGGTTGCGGTTCGTAAATGACCTTCTGTCATCTTGTGGTGAAGGAAAGATAAGTATGACACAGAAGAGAGTGGAGTCAGTTAAGCACAAGATGGCTATAAACAAGCTTAAAATGAAAGATTAAAAGACCGAGTTGATCCCCATTGCTACCGCTAAAACCCTAAATTATATAAATAACACACACACCCTTACTCTCTCAAGTATAAAGATTGAGTTTGTTCAAAAAGTGCGAAACCTGGGTGTCTACTTAGTAGGAACACTAACTATGGAAAACCACATTAACATGTTTTAAGGCGAATTTTCTAGAGCTGTGCAGAAATAGTCATATACGACCTTTCTTAACGTTAGATTCATTAAAGTGGCTGATGTCTGCATTCGTGCTATCACGCAGGGACTACTGCCATGTTCTTATGGTGTGTCTTCCAGCTACGCTCCTAGATAAAATTCAAATAGCACAGAAAAAAGCGGCTCGCATTATTCCTTGAAAATGCAAATTCGACCATGCTTAAACACTTCTGAGAGAGCTGCGTTGGCTGACGGTCCGCGCTCGCATAGAGTAAACAATAGCAAGGCTGTGCTACTCTGCTTCCATGGCCTGGCACCGTTCTATCTTAAAGTGCTGCTGACGCCGTATGTATCAATTTGACAATTCCGCTCATCTGATGGGGCAAACTCTCAATACCACGTGTTCGCCTTGAGGCTCTACGAGGGGCGCACTGCGTATTTGCTGTCCCAACAATTTGGAACACACTGCCTGTCAATTTCAGAAACAGCCAGTCATTTGAGTCTTTCAAAACTGATTTAAATACATATCATTTTCGCGAACACCTGCTTGGATGATGTTGTCTAACTCGATTTTATCTTTTAGATGTGTTTTGGTCTGTGTTGTTTAGGGTTTCAAGATATGAAAGACGTAGAATAGGTATTTTCGTATATAGTTTTTGTAACGTTTCATTTTGTATTTGATTGAGGTATATCATCGATTGTTTCATTTGTCTTTTACTACACTAGACTATGTACCGCGCTTTGAGAGTTTTAGGAGGAAGTGTCATTTTTAAATAAAGTTTATTATTATTATTATAATTATTAAAATTAATAATGTTCTCTTTAATTTGGATGTTTGTGTGGTGAAGACTTATAAGTTTATTTTTACAATTAATATCGCCTTGTTGCCTATCGCCGTATTGCTTGAGCGTAAGAAATCACCCAAAGTTTACAGCTGAACTAAGGATCATTTTTCCGAGCAGGTGATACAAACATTTTAGGAATATCGTAGAATAATAGACACAGAAGATATTAAGAAATGTCGCTTTGATGTAGTCATAATTTTAAAAACACAACTTTCAAAACAAAGTGCCAAACTCTAGACGTTTTTCATTAAATAAATGTCGGGGCGGGCATGGGTGGGTCGGGTTAGTTGTGGGGTGGGGCCAGTTAGGGGTTGGTCCAGTTAGTGGTGGTCCCAGTTAGGGATGATCCGAGGTAGGTATTCTTTATAAAAAGTTTCATTTAAGTGTCAATATAATTATTTAGGTGAATAGTAAAATTTAAAAAAAAAATTTAAAATTAAAAGTTTTACATTAAAATGGGGTTTAAAATGTAAGAGATAAAGATTAGCGTCATTGAGAAGCCCTCTAGTTTATAAATATATAATATCCTGTGTATTTTCAAAAAATATGGTCTTGATATTTTCATTATATTTTTTACAAAAAAAAGACTTACAAAAAACAAATACAATACAGACTCACATCATTTGAAGTTAAATTTAAAACTGAAATTCAAACTCCATCGAGCATGTTCTTGTGGATAATGAAATGACATACACACAACTGAACGTAATGCACTTTGCTTAAAAGTAGTTTGAAAGTGCTCAATTCTGATAAAGGTTTACTAAAAATGCGTTCACAAAAATTAACTTTAAGGACCTTTCTTGGAGGTCACTTTATATTAACTTTACTTGACCGTTCTTCGAGGTCACTTTATATTAACTTTACTTGACCGTTCGTCGAGGTCTTTTCAAATTAACTTTACTTGACCGTTCTTCGAGGTCACTTAAAATTAATCAGTCTTGTTATTTTACTCCGTAACATCGTTACCTAACAATGGTTAAAAGCCAGTTTTAGTGATCATTTGATCATGTTTAAACTATGCAGGAAGAATCTATAGGTCTCTAAATGATCTATAGGTTAGAAAAAATGATTATGTTAAATTTGATTGCTCTTGTGATTGATCAGCATATTTTCAAACAACCCAACAAACATTAGTCACACTGAGCTTTCTATTGTTGATGAGAGAAATATGACTTTCTATGACACAAGGGTGACGGCTTTTCTTGAATTAAATTCTTATTAACATACTTAATGACGTCATTCACATGAATGCATTGATTAGATTTCTTTTTCTTTCTAAATTGAGACATCGCTTGTCTATAAACATATCAAATAAAAACAGCACAGTTATACATGTTTAAAGAAAGAAACGAATTCAAATAGGCTCATTTATTTAATTTATTAAATCCCTGATTCTCACAGTTTAGCGAGCATTTCAATATTTTCAACCTCTACTTATATCATTTACATCCCACTAAATACATTATTGACAGGCAAATTCATTGATTATTGACAGCCACTGAATCTTTTATTAAATAGCCCAGTCTAACCATTATTGACACATCCCTACATCTGTTATTTAATGCCAATAGATCTATTATTGAGAGCTCAGTAAATGCAGTATGACAGCCACTAGATCTATAATTGATAGCGCAGTAAACAGAAAAAAAAGGTCATTACAATTTTAGCCCTAGTACACATGTTACTAGTTGAAAGTGTTCAAGTCACGTTTACTATACTTAAAACATTTTACTAGTTGTCAACTAATTACGCCACGTTCACTATACTTAATACATTTTAATTGTTATCAACTGATTACGCCACTCGCTATACTTAATACATTTGTGTAGTTGTTTCTGTTCACGCCACATTTAATGCGCTTAATTGATATATATAATCACTACATTAAGTTTATTTGCGTCATCAAGTAAGTTCCAGATATTTCAATGCAAATCAGGTTGTCACCATTTAGTCATAGAAATGGCAGCAACTCATATTTACTGCATCTAATAAAGAATGCTCAGCATGACTTTGTTTGGTTGGTTGTTTGTAAATGGGCCATTTAGCCACAAGAAAAACAATCCATGGATCACAAACAAATTTAACATGGTAATTCCTGACCTATAGATTATTTCTGGATTAGTCAAAATCAAATTATCTCTAAAATTTCAATTTAAACATCGTTAAACGTAGAAGGTAGATGGTAAAATAATTAGGATTGATTACATTTAAATGACGTCGATGAAAGTTCAAGTTAATTAAATTTTTCACTACGCATTTTTAATCTAATCAGAATGATGCACGTTCAAACTACTTTAAAGGAAGCTGCATTAAGTTCGGCTGTGTGTCTATCACTTCACTATCCACAATACCTTGGTGCACGCTCAAAATACTTTGAAGGAAGCTGACTTTAGTTCAGCTGTGTGTCTAGCACTTCACTATCCACAATACCTTGGTGCACGCTCAAAATATTTAGAAGGAAGCTGCCTTTAGTTCAGTTGTGTGTCTATTACTTCACTATCCACAAGACTATGGTGCACGTTCAAACTACTTTGTAGGAAGCTGCATTAAGTTCAGTTGTGTGTCTATCACTTCACTATCCACAAGACCTTGGCATTAAGGTCAGCTGTGTGTCTAGCACTTCACTATCCACAATACCTTGGTGCACGCTCAAAATACTTTGAAGGAAGCTGCATTAAGTTCAGTTGTGTTTCTATCACTTCACTATCCACAAGACCTTGGCATTAAGTTCAGCTGTGTGTCTAGCACTTCACTATCCACAATACCTTGGTGCACGCTCAAAATACTTTGAAGGAAGCTGCCTTTATTTCAGCTGTGTGTCTATCACTTCACTATCCACAAGACCTTGGCATTAAGTTCAGCTGTGTGTCTAGCACTTCACTATCCACAATACCTCGGTGCACGCTCAAAATAATTTGAAGGAAGCTGCCTTTAGTTCAGCTGTGTGTCTATCACTTCACTATCCACAAGACCTTGGCATTAAGTTCAGCTGTGTGTCTATTACTTCACTATCCACAAGACTATGGTGCACGTTCAAACTACTTTGAAGGAAGCTGCCTTTAGTTCAGCTGTGTGTCTATCACTTCACTATCCACAAGACCTTGGTGCACGCTCAAAATACTTTGAAGGAAGCTGCATTAAGTTCAGGTGTGTGTCTAGCACTTTACTATCCACAAGACCTTGGTGCACGCTCAAACTACTTTGAAGGAAGCTGCATTTAGTTCAGCTGTGTGTCTATCACTTCACTATTCACAAGCCCGTGGTGGGTGGGGTTGGAATTTTATTTTTTAAATCTCCCGTTTTGTGTTATGGATCTTTTTGTTATTTCACACTATCGCTTTTTAGTTCAAATATAAAATTAATCTAAATATTCAGACCAACAGTTTTGAAAATGGGTTTCAAAATCATAATGTTCACAATATTTCTCAAATACGCTGGTCTATATCTCTTACACTTTTGTACACATTATAGTGGCATTCAAAAAATAAAATAAAATTAGACTATTCCTTCAAAAAAATATTTAGGATCCCTGTCACGTGACAATTAAACAAATATAATTATAAGGAATCCCATCCTGGGACCGACCAACCTAGGTCCGCCCCATCAAGGCTGATCCCACCTAGGTCAGACCCACCTTGGCTCGCCCCCACTTAGGCACGACACACCTAGGCACGACCCACCTAGGCCCAAGCCACCTTGGCAAGACCCATCTAGGCCGCCCCAACTAGGCACGACACACCTAGGCCCGACACACCTAAGACCAAGCCACCTTGGCCATACATACCTGGGCCCGACATACCTAGGCACGACACACCTAGGCCCGATCCATATTGACCACCTATCATATATATAAAACACCCACCTAGGCGCATTGCCACATTTCTTTCATGCAAAAGTTTAGAGTTTTGGCACTGTGTTGTGAAAGGCGTATTATTAAAATAATAATGACATAAAAGAGACATTTCTAAATAGCAATTTAAAAAATTATTCACGTTTAAATCTTATTCTAGAGCTGATAGATTTAAATATTAAAAAGCGTTTTAAGAATAAACAAATATTAATGTTTCTTATGTTTTTATAATTCTGTGACTTTCCTAACATGCTATTGAATTATATATCAGTTAACGGTATTTTTGAAAATTCTTCAAGTTTTCAATGAACTTTGAAGATTCCAAAACGTATTTTACTTTAAAAAATCCAAATCTCTACGAGAAGTCCTATATTTAAATTGTTTCATCTTGGCATAAGGTGGTAAACATAGGTTTGTAGGCATATAATGATAAACATAGGCTCTATTGGCATAACATGGTAAACAAAGGTTGTGTTGGCATAATGTAGTAAACAATGCCCCATCAAGGCTGATCCCACCTAGGTCAGACCCACCTTCGCTCACCCCCACTTAGGCACGACACACCTAGTCACGACCCACCTAGGCCCAAGCCACCTTGGCAAGACCCATCTAGGCCGCCCCAACTAGGCACGACACACCTAGGCCCGACACACCTAGGCCCGATCCATATTGACCACCTATCATATATATAAAACACCCACCTAGGCGCATTGCCACATTTCTTTCATGCAAAAGTTTAGAGTTTTGGCACAGTGTTGTGAAAGGCGTATTATTAAAATAATAATGACATAAAAGAGACATTTCTAAATAGCAATTTAAAAAATTCTTCACGTTTCAATCTTATTCTAGAGCTGATAGATTGAAATATTAAAAAAGCTTATTAAGAATAAACAAATATTAATGTTTCTTATGTTTTTATCATTCTGTGACTTTCCTAACATGTTATTGAATTATATATCAGTTAACGGTATTTTTGAAAATTCTTCAAGTTTTCAATGAACTTTGAAGATTCCAAAACGTATTTTACTTTAAAAAATCCAAATCTCTACGAGAAGTCTTATATTTAAATTGTTTCATCTTTGCATAAGGTGGTAAACATAGGTTTGTAGGCATATAATGATAAACATAGGCTCTATTGGCATAACATGGTAAACAAAGGTTGTGTTGGCATAATGTAGTAAACAAAGGCTGTGTTGCCATAACAAAGTAAGCATAGGTTTTGTTGTCTTAACGATTTCAACCTTTTTTTTTGAAATTACATTTATTTATAGGTACCTATGGATAACTCTTGTATGAGTTTATCTTCTTCTCGTCTCTAGGGATATATTTGTATAATTTGATTACCTGCCTGTGTCTAGGAACACCCTTGCATGATTTGATTACCTGACTGTGTCTAGGGGTAACTCTTGTATGACTTTATCACCTGCTCGGGTGATGATCCTCAATTCAGCTGTAAAAAAGTTGCGGTGATTTCTCACACTCTGGCAAATACGGCAATATGCAACCTGACTTTATATTGATAGGACATGATCAAAATAGTCATTGCTTGACATATTACTTTCCAAAGACAACGCATTCAGACCAAAACATTGACTGTGACGGGAGCTTGGAATACAAAAATACTAAGGAAAGATAACTGTATTAATTAGTCTTAACACATAAACATCAAATGTAAAGAGAACATTATTTTATTTCACCACACAAGCATCCAATTTAAATAGAACTTTAATAGTTCTCATCACACAAACATCCAGTGTAAAGATAACCTTATTAGTTTTCATCACACACACATCCAATGTAAAGAGAATCTGATTAGTCTTTACCCGACAAACATTCAATGTAAAAAAATCTTATTAGTCTTCACCAAACAAAGATTTAATGTAAAGATAACCTTATTAGTCATCACACACAAACATCCAAATGTAAAGATAACCTTATTAGTCGTCAACGTAGTCGGCCCAAAGATGTCTGTCTAGCGTAGAGGTTGCGCAAATAAATAAAGCAAACACAATTTTGTATTATAAAATAAACATATTAAAATATCTTGTATCCAAAAAAGTGTGTTCAATAACAAACATCTAACAGCTTTATGACTGTTCTTTGGACAGTATGAATTGTTGTGATAAATGAATCTCAAATTGGGCAACACGTGTCAAATTTTAAGTGGCCGTTAAGATATCCAAGAAGAGAAAAAAGAAGAGTTGTGTTAAAATAGTAAGTTGTAGATGTAAACGAGAAAAATGGGGCAATATCTGATTTAAATAAAAGCAAATACGTTACACTGATGACAAAAATAGTTTTAAAAAAAATATTACGACAAGTTAATGGAAGTTTTGTTTTTTCTATCGCCGGAGAGGGAGGGAATGTGTGTAACATGCTCAGTTATCAGGGACAGTATTTTGAATGTTTGCTTGGCTGCTTTGTGGTAGTCAACTTGCCATTTATTTTATGAGTTGCATCCCTATATGAAGGGATCGAATCGGCAAGAAATCTACCTGCATCTCTAACTATAATGTCTTCCTCATTGTTCACTTGGTGACTGTCTGCCTCCCAAGCTATCCTGTCTTCCTCACTGTCTTCTTGGTGTTTGAGTACCTCTAAAGCTATCATATCTTTATCACTGTCTTCTTGGTGTCTACCTGCATATCAAGCTATCATGTCTTCTCATTGTTCACTTGGTGACTGTCTGTCTTTCAAGCTATCATGTCTTTCTCACAGTTTACTTTGTGTCTGCTTGCCTCACAACCTATCATGTCTTCCTCATTTTCTACTTGGAGTCTACCTGCTTCTTAAGCTATCATGTCTTCCTCATTGTTCACTTGGTGACTGTCTGCCTCCGAAGCTAGCATGTCTTCGTCGCTGTTAACTTGGTGTCTGCCTGCCTCCCAAGCTATTATGTTTTCCTCACTGTCTACTTTGTGTCTCACTGCCTCTCAAACTATGATGCCTGCCTCACGGTCTCCTTGGTGTCTGCTGCCTCTCAAGCTACTATGTCTTCTTCGCTGTCTACTTGGTGTCTCCCTGCCTCTCCAGCTATAATGTCTTTCTCACTGTCTGTTTGGTGCCTATCTGCATCTCAAGCCATCATGTCTTCCTCAATGTTCACTTGGTGACTGTCTGCCTCCCAAGCTATCATGTCTTCTTCACTGTCTACTTGGTGTCTGCCTGCCTCTCAAGCTATCATGTCTTCTTCACTGTCTACTTGGTGTCTGCCTGCCTCTCAAGCTATCATGTCTTCTTCACTGTATACTTGGTGTCTGCCTGCCTCTCAAGCTATCATGTCTTCTTTACTGTCTACTTGGTGTCTGCCTGCCTCTCAAGCTATCATGTCTTCCTCACTGTCTACTTTCTGTCTGCCTGCCTCTCAATCTATCATGTCTTCTTCACTGTCTACTTGGTGTCTGCCTGCCTCTCAAGCTATCATTTCTTCCTCACTGTCTACTTGGTGTCTGCCTGCCTCTCAAGCTATCATGTCTTCCTCACTGTCTACTTGGTGTCTGCCTGCCTCTCAAGCTATCATGTCTTCCTCACTGTCTACTTGGTGTCTACCTGCCTCTCAAGCTATCATGTCTTCCTCACTGTCTACTTGGTGTCTACCTGCCTCTCAAGCTATCATGTCTTCCTGTCTACTTGGTGTCTACATGCCTCTCAAGCTATCATGTCTTCCTCAATATCTTGTTGGTGTCAACCTCCATCTCAAGCTATCATGTCTTCCTCATTGTTCACTTGGTGACTGTCTGTCTCCCAAGCTATCTTGTCTTCCTCGCTATTCACTTGGTGTGTGCCTGCTTCTCAAGCTATCATGTCTTTCGCACTGTCTACTTGGAGTCTGCCTACATCTCAAGCTATGTCTACCTATATGTTCACTTGGTGTCTGCCTGCCCCTCAAGCTATTATGTCTTCCATGCTGTGTACTTTGTGTCTCTCTGCCTCTAAAACTATGATGTTTTTCTCACTTTTTACTTGGTGTCTGCTGCCTCTAAGGCTACTATGTCTTCTTCACTGTCTACTTGGTGTCTTCCTGACTCTCAAGCTATCATGTCTTCCTCACTATCTTTTGGTTTCTACCTTCATCTCAAACTATAATGACTTCCTCATTGTTCACTTGATATACTGTCTGCCTCCCAAGCTATAATGTCTTCCACTTTGTCAATTTGGTGTTTACCTGCCTGTCAAGCTATCAAGTCTTCCTCAGAGTCTTGTTGATGTCTTCCTGCATCTCAAGCTATCATGTCTTCCTCATTTTTCACTTGGTGACTGTCTGCCTCCCAAGCTATCCTTCTTCCTCGCTGTTCACTTGGTAACTACCTGCATTTCAAGCTATCATGTCTTCCTCATTGTTCACTTGGTGAGTGTTGAGACCCGCTGGTCCTCACCTTTGTGAGACCCGCTGGCTCCACTCTCTCCATCGCTTCCCCACGCGTTCATCGCTACCCCACGCGATATGACACAATTAGGCTGGGCCTTAAAATAATAAAAGTAGACTCAAATAACAATGGAAAGTAACTTATTCACTTTGGCCATGACCCAGTTTAAGCAATACACTCATTCTTGTCGAGCGTCCCAACTCTGAGTTGTCACTCTGATGACCGACGCGTAACGGAATCCGAAGCCACGCTTGTGAGTCATTTAAACACGACTCTGGGATGCCACGCTTAAATGCGGGACAAGCACGCCAAACTTAGAGTATATATTGAAAGCCCAAATCATGTATCGGCCTCTCTTACCTGAATTATGTCAGAAGAGCCTGGCTGGCATAATTAGCTGATAAAGTGTGTTTATCCGATTGTGTCGGGTTAGTATTGTTCTATTTCATATTCATATGTACTGGTATGTAGAGTCGTAGATGTAATGTTATTAAGAAAATGGTAGGACCATAGTTACTATTGTTAATGTTTGAATATGATAACTATTAATAATTTATAATGTGATGTGATTTGTAATTCTTAGCTATGTCTTATGCATTGTATTTATTATTCTCATTTCTAGCCAGTTAAGTAAAGTTTAGTAAAGTTAAGTAAAGTTAAGTAAAGTTAAGTAAAGTATAGTTACGTAAAGTGAAGTAAACTGAAGTTACGTAAAGTGAAGTAAACTGAAGTAAAGTAAAGTGAAGAAATTACATGAAATAAGTTACAGTATGTAACATTTGGCCAGTAAAGAATATTTGACCAGAAAGTATTTGTAAAGTAAATATTTGGTCAGAGGTGTTCAATAAATAATATCTGGAACTAAAGCTAGTACAGTTCAGTAAAGGAGTCGCAGTTATTAGCAGGAGATAAGCCAAAGGAATCAACAAGACGGTAGCATATACTGTGTGTGTGTTACCCACAGTAAAGTTCAAAGTCGGCACCTACCTCCTCGCAGTGCCAGTGACCGGAGACACTTACGCAGTCAAGCCGCCCAACCCCGCAGTACGTTGTGACCCGAGCAGAGGGCCGCTGTGGTGTGTGTGTGTGGGGACTTGCTTATTCGACCAGATCGCCATTGAGAGCCTACTATACAATAATATTGGGCAGTATCTTGTTATCCTGTTTATGTGTATAGTATATGTAATTTGTATGCTGATAGTTCTGTTTTCTTATAATTAAATATTTATTTGTGGGCTGAACCACTCTTGTGTTATTAGTATAGTTTAAGTATTAATAGACTTGCAAGTGAGAGCTAGTGAGAGTTTTCCTTGAATGATAGAGTGAGTGTGAAGTAGGATTAGTGTAGAATACTTCATCAGGAAATTAATCGTACCCTAGACATAACCATAATAGCAGTACTAATCTAACGTAGAGGAAAGGGACCTTTGTTTGTTAATACAAACATTAAACATTTCAAACCCAATACTTTAACAATTGGGTCAGAACATACATAATTACAACACATCAAAGTTTTGTAACAATAGTTTATGTAACAATTTGAGTGTCTGCTCCCGCATCTATCCAGTCTTTCTCGCTGTTCTCATGGTGTCTGCATTTTTGTCAATATATCTTTTCTTCCTCAATGTCTACTTGGTCTCTACCTGCCTGTCAAGATATCATGTCTCCCGACCTGTCTACTTGGTGTCTACCTGCCTCTCAAGCTATCATGTCTTCCTCACTGTCTTGGTGGTGTCTATCTGCATCTCAAGCTATTATGTCTTCCTCATTGTTCACTTGGTGACTGTCTGCCTTCCATGTTATCCTGTATTCCTCGCTGTTCACTTGGTGTGTGCCTGTCTCTAAAGCTATCATGTTTTTCTCACTGTCTACTTGGAGTCTGCCTACCTCTCAATCTATCATGTCTTTCTCACTATCTACTTTGTGTCTGCATGCCTCTTAAGCTGTTACGCCTTCCAAACTGTCTACTGGTTGTCCGCCTGCCTATCAACATATAATGTCTTTTAAACAGTCTAGTGTTTTCTGCCTGCATCTCAAGCTAGCATGTCTTCCTCACTGTCTACTTGGTGTCTCCTTGCATCTCAAGCTACCATGTCTTTCTCACTATTTAATTGGTGTCTGCTTGCATATCAAGATATCATGCCTTCCACACTGTCTACTACGAGTCTGCCTGCCTCTCAGGCTATCTTGTCTTCCTCGCTGTTTATTTGGTGTATGCCTGCCTCCCAAGCTATGATGTCATCCTCGCTGTCTACTTTGTGTCTACCTGCCTGTCAAGCTATCATGTCTTCCTCATTGTCTTCTTGGTGTCTACCTGCATCTCAAGCTATCATGTTTTCCTCATTGTTTACTTGGTGACTGTCTGCCTCCTAAGCTATCCTGTCTTCCTTGCTTTTCACTAGGTGTCTGCCTGACTCTCAAGCTATCATGTCTTTCTCACTGTTTATTTTGTGTCTTCCTGCCTCTAAAGCTATTATGTCTTCTTGCTGTCTACTTTGTGTCTCGCTGCCTCTCTAGCTATGATGTCTTCCTCACTGTCTATTTAGTGTCTCCCTGACTCTGAAGCTATAATGTCTTCCTTACTGTCTACTAGGTGTTTGAATTCCTCAGAAGCTAACATGTCTTCCTCACTGTCTACTTGGTGTCTGAATGCCTCTCAAACTATCTTATATTCCTACTGTCTATTTGGTGTCTGCCTGCCTCTCAAGCTATAATGTCTTCCTCGCTGTCTAATTGGGATCTGCTTGCCTTTAAAGCTATCATGTCTTTCTCACTGTTTATTTGATATCTGCCAGCCTCTTAAGCTATCATGTCTTTCTCACAGTCTACATGGTGCCTGCCTGTCTCCCAAGCTATTATGTCATCATTGTTATTCCATAAATGCTACCAATTTCAGGTAAACTACTCTGTCATTTATTTTATTTTGGTCCGGTACCTCTTTCCATCGTTTCCCTTCTCATCACTGGACATTTGAAATATTTCATATGAATTACTATGTATTGTGTTTAGTCATTTGTATACACTGGAAAAAGAGATTCATTTTAGAAGCAATTTTTTTTCCAAGGGGCTGTCATGTGACCTATTTTTACCCCTACTGCAGACGGCTATGGCTTCATTTGAATTTAGCCCTCAATTTTCTAAGATTTTCTTAATTTTTTTTTTACATTTCTACATGCAAACTATTATTGTGTTATAGCATGAAAAAAATATTTATAACCCCTCAATAGTTTTCACCGAAAGTGCATTTATTTATTTTATATTTGTTTCAATAGTAAATCTTACATGTAAACAAGTTCCTTAAGATGTGATAAGTTTGTGTAAATGGTAAAGCAGAAAAAAGTGGGCCTGGTAGTCTTTAAATAAAAGCAATGTCATGGAATATTATAATCTTAAATGAAACAAAATCCGGAGGGTACTATTTATTGTTTGTCTTTCACCGACCATTTTCAGAATTCTTGTACAATTATTTAACATCAAATACAGTATTTTAAATTTTAGTTGCCATCAAATAAATATCGGCAGACATTTTTATTTTTTTTTCAATTTATTGCATCCCTTAATGTAGGGGATCGAAAACGGTAAAAACCCAGGGTTGACAATTGGTTTATTGCTATCCGATTTGGTTAAGCTTTTAAATTAAATATAAATTTCTTATATTAAAAGTAACACAATGTTTCTTAAAAACTAAATATGAAATAAAAATTTAAAAAAAATAGTTCTTTTGGTTAATATTTATGGTAACATTTTAAAATATATTTTTGTATAAACATAACTTCTAGAAATTAAATTGAATATATGCCACATAAAAATATCTAAATGTAGATATACATAAATATTTTAATGCGTTCATAATTATTTCCGTTGCAATCAAGATTATTGGAATTTAAACCTTTCTATTGTTTTCGAGTACGTAAAGTATTTTTTTTTAATCTATAAAGTAGAAGCATGCAACAATAATGCAATGCATATGGGAGAAATATTATTTATTTTATACCTTTTAGCAGATTTTTGTAAAAGTATGTTTTTCAATTATCCTTTGATTGATTCTTTACTTTGCCATCTTTACTTTAGCTTATACAGTGCTGCAAAGTTACCAAGTGAGTTGTGGGACAACGATCGTTTTACTTTAATACATTTTAATATGTAAAATATCATTTGAAAAAAACTTTAACATTATACAGTTTTAATTATATCGATCATGTATTTTATAGATTGATAAGAATGTTTTTTGTGTTTTGTTATTAAGTATATTGGTGTGATCATTTTTATCATGTCATTTTATCTATTGATTAGTTTTTTTTAATTAAGTTTTTTCTTTAAGAATATTTGTTTTCACGAAGACTCATTCTAGTGTCATCCACCGATATGTGTCATTTAACTACAGAGTCATTCACTTATATATGTCATTTAACTACAAAGACATCCACAAATATATGTCATTTAACTACACAGTCATCAACCAATACATATCATTAAAATACAAAGCCATCCCACAATATATGACATTTAACTACAAAGAAATCCACCAATATGTAATTTAACTACAGAGTCATCAACCTATATGTGTCATTTAACTACAAAGTCCTCCACCGATATATGTCATTTAACTACAAAGCCATCCAAAAATATGTATGTTATTTAACTACAGAGACAACCACCAATATATGCCATTTAAATACAGAGCCATTCGCCAATATATGTCATTTAGCTACAGAGCCATCCACCAATATATGTCATTTAGCAACAGAGCCATCCCACAACATATGTCATTTAATTACAGAGTCATTCACTTATATATGTCATTTAACTACAAAGCGATCCACACATATATATCACTAACTACAGAGCCAACCACCAATATATGTCATTTAACTATAGAGTCATAATGCGCTGTAATGTAACCCCAGCTGAATGAACTTGTAAAAGAGTTGCACCAAAGACACTTTAAACAGAGAATTATAATTTAAAAATATAAGATAATAAATAAGCCTTAAAATTCAAACTTGCATACAGGTAAGGCTCTTCATAAGAATATAATTTATTATTCAGAATTATAATTGAAAAATTGAAAAGAGGAAAAGCGTTTGAAAAAAAAATTACTCTCAAAAGTTCTACCTATCGTGGTAAATGAGGAAGGCAGTGACTGTCGATTCTCTGTGGCTATTATCTATCACATGGATGGTAGTCTATGAATGTAAGTATGCATGCATTGTCTTTGAAACACGTTAGAGCGCCTTGAGGAGTGAGTTTATCGTAGAGTGAAGGAATAATTTAATTACATTCTATGCGAACCGTCACAAATGGCAAGCGTCATCGATATAAGTTAGAAGAGGAACGAGTGTCACCAAATGAAGTTAATTTACTGACCACCAACTGCAGTGCTTCTTCCCTGTGTGCTAAGTCTTGGACTCAGACACAGCTTGTACCAGTTGTTTTTTTCCACAGTAAACCATGGTTTTATACTGAGTTATATTTGGAAGAGGACGTTAAGTAGCTAGGTTGAGCGCTGCATACATCACATTGTGTAGATGATTACTTGATATGTTTCATCAATATTGAGCATTTATTTTAGGCTAGTTGAGATAAATCGTTGCAAGAGGTTGGTCGTGTTGACAGTGAACAAATGCTAACTCAGAACGAAGGCGAGACAAATGAAAGATCCAGATACAAATTCTTGTCGATAGAAAATGCCCTTAAGTAAAAGAGACGCGACTTGTTCAAGATTCCGCTTTAAAGCTGTTTAGTGTCTTGCTTGAAGCATAAGTTAGGATGCCTGTATTGTGTCTTACTTAAGTTAAGCATATGTTCATTGAATAGTCTTGTTTTAGGGAACAGCCATCTATATTGTATAGCATATCTTTTAGAGAGTTTTATTTCATGTTTCATAAGAAATTCATCAATTATTTATTTAATTTTTTTTAAAGTAGTACATTAGAAAGTGAATTAAAAAATAAATTAGGTGTATTTAATTTAAGTTAAATTCAGGATTTATTTTGTTTATTGCATTGTTGTTGTGCTTCCTGTAGTACATTAAAAAAAGATGATGGTAGAGGTATGGTACTGTTGTTGTGTCTCATTTGGCACATTAAAACAAGGTGGTGTCAGAGGTATTGTATACATTTGAGAAAATATCTCTGAACATAAGGGAGCTCCCGAATCTATAGACTACCCAACCATTAGAATCATTGAACATAAGGGAGCTCCCGACACTATAGACTACCCAACCATTAGAATCATTGAACATAAGGGAGCTCCCGACACTGTAGACGATCCAACCATTAGAGTCATTGAAAATAAGGGCGCTCCCGACACTATAGACTACCCAACCATTAGAATCATTGAACATAAGGAAGCTCCCGACACTATAGACTATCCAACCATTAGAGTCATTGAACATAAGGGAGCTCCCGACACTATAGACTACCCAATCATTAGAGTCATTGAACATAAGGCAGCTCCCGACACTATAGACTACCCAACCATAAGAATCATTGAACATAAGGAAGCTCCCGACACTATAGACGACCTAACCATTAGATTCATTGAACATAAGGGAGCTCCCGACACTATAGACTACCCAACCATTAGAGTCATTGAACATAAGGGAGCTCCCGACACTATAGAGTACCCAACCATTAGAGTCATTGAACATAAGGGAGCTCCCGACACTATAGACTACCCAACCATTAGAGTCATTGAACATAAGAGAGCTCCCGACACTATAGACTACCCAACCATTAGAGTCATTGAACATAAGGGAGCTCCCGACACTATAGACTACCCAACCATTAGAGTCATTGAGCAAAAGGGAGATCCCGACACTATAGAGTACCAACCATTAGAGTCATTGAACATAAGGAAGGTCCCGACACTATAGACTACCCAACCATTAGAGTCATTGAACATAAGGAAGGTCCCGACACTATAGAGTACCCAACCATTAGAGTCATGAACATAAGGGAGGTCGCGACACTGTAGACTATCCAACCATTAGAGTCATAGAACATAAGCGAGCTCCCGACACTATAGACTACCCAACCATTAGAGTCATTGAACATAAGCGAGCTCCCGTCATAATAAACTACCCAACTATTAGAGTCATTGAACATAAGGGCGCTCCTGACACTATAGACTACCCAACCATTAGAGTCTTTGAAAATAAGCGAGCACCCGAAATAATAGACTACCCAACCATTAGAGTCATTGAACATAAGCGAGCTCCCGACATAATAGACTACCCAACCATTAGAGTCATTGAACATAAGGGCGCTCCCGACACTATAGACTACCCAACCAGTAGAGTCATTGAACATAAGGGAGCTCCCGACACTATAGACTACCCAAACATTAGAGTCATTGAACATAAGGAAGGTCCCGACACTATAGAGTACCCATCCATTAGAGTCATTGAACATAAGGAAGGTCCCGACACTATAGACTACCCAACCATTAGAGTCATTGAACATAATTTGAGTCCTTGAGTTTAGATTGGCAATTAATATATAAAGGATGCAGGTAGTCATGCGCTGTGTCTACAAGTTAAAAGGCCAGGAGTTTATTGGGATTTAGTTTGAATATTCATAACATAACAGGACAATCTAAATAATATTAATTTGAAGTTTAATATTTCTTTTTTTTTCAACTTCTGTAATCTTGGTTTTGCAAAATCCAACATTCGGAATTTGCAATAGAGATTACTTAAGTGATTTACCCGACTTTATTATTTTCATCTGTCCTGTCAGCTGCGTAATGATCCTAGCCAAAATATTATTGTCTTATTTTCCTGGTTCTTAATTCAATCATTCATATTCCGTGTTCTTTTATTTTCACTTATTATTTTATTTTTAGGCTAATACATATTTTATAAGGGAAATATCTCTTTATTTCACCACATGTTTTAATCAATATCATTAAGGATTTTTGGAGCAAATTTGATTTTCCCTTGTGCAAGGGCAAATATATTAACCATTAGAGTCATTGAACATAATTTGAGTCCTTGAGTTTAGATTGGCAATTAATATATAAAGGATGCAGGTAGTCATGCGCTGTGTCTACAAGTTAAAAGGCCAGGAGTTTATTGGGATTTAGTTTGAATATTCATAACATAACAGGACAATCTAAATAATATTAATTTGAAGTTTAATATTTCTTTTTTTTTCAACTTCTGTAATCTTGGTTTTGCAAAATCCAACATTCGGAATTTGCAATAGAGATTACTTAAGTGATTTACCCGACTTTATTATTTTCATCTGTCCTGTCAGCTGCGTAATGATCCTAGCCAAAATATTATTGTCTTATTTTCCTGGTTCTTAATTCAATCATTCATATTCCGTGTTCTTTTATTTTCACTTATTATTTTATTTTTAGGCTAATACATATTTTATAAGGGAAATATCTCTTTATTTCACCACATGTTTTAATCAATATCATTAAGGATTTTTGGAGCAAATTTGATTTTCCCTTGTGCAAGGGCAAATATATTTTATGCTTTTTAAAACCACTATTTTGCAATAAGTGCACACAATTGTTATTTACATTTAATTTTTTTTATGCACATTTTATTTAAATACAAACTTTAATTTTGCATCTTTAAGAACAGTTTATATAAAATTAAATATGATTTACCTGTGTTGGTTGCGTGATTACCTGATGTTTACAAGTGGACTATTATGTCTTTAATGAAACTGTAGTCCACTTGACTTCGATCTTTGCATCTAGGGAAACAATACCAATAATAGTCAATATAACTCAATTGATATTTTCAGAAATTCTTAACAAACTGTTATTTTAGATGTATATATTAAATGGAGAATTCTTTAATTTTATGCTTTATTGTTTTGAGGAAACAGAGAAATAAATCTCCCCTGATCCTCTCATTTCTGTTCTCCCATCGATCTCCTTGCTCTTCAGGTCCCATCTCTTACGTCATTCACCAAAAAGGACAACAGCCCAAACTCCCCTCCTATTTATTACTTGCTTAATAGCAACGACGAAGCTAGGGTTGCTGTCACTTATGTGGTCAACTCATGGTATCCCATTTCCCTTCCCCTTTCCGACTTCTATGATGGATTTCTTTTTGTTAAAATAATTACCAGTATAACAATTAAAATAAGAAAAAGACTAAGTAACTAAAGGTCAAGAGGTAAATGCAGTCAAGAACTGTAACAAAGTTATGTTATTGTTATATTAATAGTGCATTAACTTAACTTAAAGTTTGCTTTCCTGTTCTTCAAAACTGCAAACATCTCAATAACTTTATCAAAATCAATATCATTGACCCTCATCCATTTTAATTGATAGGCCTGCCAGATCAGAAAGCTTTGAGTGTCCCATGGTGTATCGCAAACAATTCTTGATAAGTCTTCATTTTGACAATTTTAGCTCACATGAATCCACAGACACACAGATAGTAAGAAACATATGAAGGCTAGCCAGAGTTTTGGAAGAGATTCTAAAAAGTCTCATTCAGCTATGCATAAATAAAACAATCCAGGCCTGTTCGAAACCAATTGTCCTATTCAACTATGAAATTCAAAACATCAAATACTTCCCGAAATAATAGACTACCCAACCATTAGAGTCATTGAACATAAGCGAGCTCCCGACATAATAGACTACCCAACCATTAGAGTCATTGAACATAAGGGCGCTCCCGACACTATAGACTACCCAACCATTAGAGTCATTGAACATAAGGGAGCTCCCGACACTATAGACTACCCAAACATTAGAGTCATTGAACATAAGGAAGGTCCCGACACTATAGACTACCCATCCATTAGAGTCATTGAACATAAGGAAGGTCCCGACACTATAGACTACCCAACCATTAGAGTCATTGAACATAAGGAAGGTCCCGACACTATAGACTACCTAACCATTAGAGTCATTGAACATAAGGAAGCTCCCGACACTATAGACTACCTAACCATTAGAGTCATTGAACATAATTTGAGTCCTTGAGTTTAGATTGGCAATTAATATATAAAGGATGCAGGTAGTCATGCGCTGTGTCTACAAGTTAAAAGGCCAGGAGTTTATTGGGATTTAGTTTGAATATTCATAACATTACAGGACAATCTAAATAATATTAATTTGAAGTTTAATATTTCTTTTTTTTTCAACTTCTGTAATCTTGGTTTTGCAAAATCCAACATTCGGAATTTGCAATAGAGATTACTTAAGTGATTTACCCGACTTTATTATTTTCATCTGTCCTGTCAGCTGCGTAATGATCCTAGCCAAAATATTATTGTCTTATTTTCCTGGTTCTTAATTCAATCATTCATATTCCGTGTTCTTTTATTTTCACTTATTATTTTATTTTTAGGCTAATACATATTTTATAAGGGAAATATCTCTTTATTTCACCACATGTTTTAATCAATATCATTAAGGATTTTTGGAGCAAATTTGATTTTCCCTTGTGCAAGGGCAAATATATATTATGCTTTTTAAAACCACTATTTTGCAATAAGTGCACAAAATTGTTATTTACATTTAATTTTTTTAATGCACATTTTATTTAAATACAAACTTTAATTTTGCATCTTTAAGAACAGTTTATATAACATTAAATATGCTTTACCTGTGTTGGTTGCGTGATTACCTGATGTTTACAAGTGGACTATTATGTCTTTAATGAAACTGTAGTCCACTTGACTTCGATC
>CAXITT010001107.1:60739-77702 GCA_964033795.1 Lymnaea stagnalis | reverse complement strand
GTTGGCTATGTGTTCCATACAAATGTACAGGATTTGTAGGGCCCAAGTGTTGGCTATGTGTTCCATACAAGTGTACATGATTTGTAGGGCCGAAGTGTTGGCTATGTGTTCCATACAAATGTACAGGATTTGTAGGGCCCAAGTGTTGGCTATGTGTTCCATACAAGTGTACATGATTTGTAGGGCCGAAGTGTTGGCTATGTGTTCCATACAAATGTACATGATTTGTAGGGCCCAAGTGTTGGCTATGTGTTCCATACAAGTGTACATGATTTGTAGGGCCGAAGTGTTGGCTATGTGTTCCATACAAATGTACAGGATTTGTAGGGCCCAAGTGTTGGCTATGTGTTCCATACAAGTGTACATGATTTGTAGGGCCGAAATGTTGGCTATGTGTTCAAGCGGACTTATTTATTTTCTTAACTTGCTTCTTTTCAGTTGCTCTCTTATATTATTAAAACTGTTACCCACATCTTTATTCAGGTATGCGCTCAAATGTCATCTTGCGTTTTTCTCTTTTATAAGTTTTCTATGGCGTGTAAGGACTTTAGGGCAAGAATAAGCGAAGACAAAAAGAATATCCTTAAGTTCACCACATTGAATCTATTTGTTCATGTTGGGCTGGAGCTAGTAAGTTATGTTCCTAATTAAAACTAAATTTAGCCCTTATCACCAGACAATCTAAACGTCCCTACTCAAAATTGTCTAAACGTAACACCTGCTTCCAGTAACGCCAAAATGCATCCCTTCATTTTGAATTAGCCAGAAACCCTTCAGCACCCTCAATTTCTTCTTATCCCTCCATACTAATATATGGGGCAGTATGTTGTTGAATATATGCTTGGACTAAATGATTACCCACGGGCACGCTACAACAGGAGTGATTTAAGATTTTTGTTTGGCATCAAGTACCATAATGCCTTCATCTAACGATTGAAAAATTCCTTCTCCTGATCAAATAGTCAAATAGAAACAGTGTCTTCACATACACTTTTAGATGCAGCTCTTTATTGTGAAATAATCTAATATTTCCTTGAGAAGACTCCCAAGATCACACTCTTATATTCAAGACACAACCGTGTCCCCGATTTCGGGCTTTTTTCCAGAAAAAAAGTGCAGTTACATTTAGCGCTCGTCTGACTTCATTACTTGATACTGATAGTTACAATATCTTATAGTGTATTTGTGTCTTGACAAAACTTATGCCCAGCTCCAATTGACGAAACAAACATTTTACCATAAAATCTGCCGCTCCTTGTGGAGAAAATGTGACACTGGGCTGACACTCCCCCCCCCCCACAATCTGTTCCCCACTTCACCTTTAAGGTTGACATGTAAAGAGTTGAAATATTTCAAACTTAAGATAGAAATTTACTAAAATAGATATCATTTATTGATTGAATTGTACAGGGAGATTTGTCGACGCGCTGACAGCATTGCATCCCCACAAATAAGGATCGAATTCTAGAGTACGGATGCACTCCCAATTTAACAGAAAAGAGACAATAATTAAAACTAATATCATTAATTACACTTATATTTTTATATAATTTTATGAAAAACTGCACAAGAGAGTTGGAAAAGAAAAAAGTACACCTTCTAGAGTCCAAATTATGCAATTTTTTTATAACATGCTAGGTAAAAATGAATTATTTCTTCAAAAAATAAGTAAAAAAAAAAAATTTACTTTTTAAAAAAAATCTTTTAATAAATAATAAAAAATATTTTATAAAAGATACAAAATATATCTTATGTCCCTTGGAAACAAAGTTGTTACACATTTACCCCCTATTTAAATCTTTATTTCTAAAATCTGGAAGCACACAATGATATTGTCTGTTTAATAAAATGACTGTAACAACTTACGTTAACAGTTATTTTATAAATTTAAAAGCAATTAGAGGAAAAGTGTTTTCTTTATAGAATTTGTTTTATTTTCATTATAAAATTGTTTCTGATGAAGTTAATACAATGTGCAATTAATCATCAAAGTTAAATATATTAACTAACATTTAAAATAGTTTTTTGCGAGACATTCCTACATGAATGGATACATCTTCAAGGAGTCCCAAGGTACATATTCTAACAGTCAATCATATTCTTGTAGACATAGAGGTGATCGTTACCTAAGTCTACACCTGTATAAAAGATCATGTCATGACACATCAAGCCTTTGACATACGTAGACATAGAGGTGAGTGTTACCTAAGTCGACAACTGTATAAAAGAACATGTAATGACACATCAGGACTTTTAAATAATCTGCGATGCCATATCATTTAAATCACCGAGTTACTTCTCTATTAAATGGAAATTTTATTTCGTTATTACCGTATTCATATACCTTAACAAATTTACTTATAACACAAAGTATCTATAACTATATGTGTTCACTTATGTGTTCAATAATTATCTTTACCATTGTCTTCTCAATTATCCCACACGTTTGTAATGGAACAAACGTATAACAAGTCTTGTTAATTATGTATGTCTGCCTCAACTCATTACTTGTATCTTTATATTTTTGTATCTCATTAAATCAACCTAAAATAAGACAGTAAACTATTTCTATCTGGTGACACTCGTTCCTCCCCAAACTTCTATCGATGACGCCTCCATTTCTAACGGTCAAAAAGAATGTAATTAAATTATTCAATTACGCTACGATAAACTCACTCCTCAAGGCTTTCTAACGTGTGTCACAGATAATTCATTCATACTGAAATCATCTCAATTAAAATATTGTGTAAAAAATAATTGGTTCAAAAGTGTTTGGGACATGAGAATATTAAAATAGTTCATGGGCTTGAAATAAAAAAGTTTGCAGTGAGGGAAGAGGTGTAGCAAATATGGGGTTTCTTTTAAATGTGCGTTACTTGAGTTCAGGTTTTGTCAAGTAACTTTACTAGATGGTAAGATATTATTATAAAATGTTTGATATGTTGTGACGTATTGCGCAATAAGTGATATGACGTATAATTAGTGTGTAGTGTTATCTTGAGAGTAATTGCAATTCAAGACCAGGACTAGCTACAACATGATCTTAATCTGTTTTTTGAGTGAGAGATGAGCAGGGACATGGAATTCCACCCTTCCAAGTGCCAGAAACTATCAGTCTCTAGAAGTTGTACTCCTCTACACAAACCAATGTTCGTCCATATGGCTCTAGTATATGACCGTGCAGTTCGTATTGGTAGTGTAGAGGAGTACAACTGGCTCAGGGAAAGTGGCTCAAGTAGTTTCCTTCGTAAAGTATTTGGGTGTTACATGTAACAATTAATACATTTAGAATAATGTGCCAATGAATAATGAAATAAACACATATGAGCACACAAATACACAAAGAAAAAAACACGCCTCGTAATGTTAAGAAAATCTATCTGAATCTCTGTCCCTCCTTCCGTGCCTGTCAATCCCTTATATAGGTCACGTAAGCCCTGCCTTCCAGAAACATTTATGACGTGTTGTTTAAATATATCGTGTTAACGAGCAAAATCGAGAAAATACCAGGAAGACAGTCTAACGTGTTTAATTGGTAAACACGGTTGTAAACAAAATACTTCAAACGAAAAGGCCATGCCACAACAGACCGCCAATGTCTGCTAGAGATCGCATTTAGGTCAAGTACAATTCAAGCACGGAAAAAGTGTACTACATAACACCTCCCCTCTTAAAAGAAAAAACAAATCATTTTTCAAAAAAAGATTTTTTTTTTCCATTAAAAATTGTGAAAGTGCATTTCTTACTTTCAAAATATTAGACAAAAAGCTTCTTAACAGCTTATAAACAATAACATAAGTGAAAAATTAATTTCTGGACAAAGTATCTGCAATGAGATTATCTTTGCCTTTAATATGGTTGATGACTAAATTATAATCTTGTAAAAAATAGGCTCCATCTTAACAATCTTTGATTTTTGGAAAACATATTCAAAAATGTTAAGGGATTTTGATCAGTAAAAACAAGTAATGGATTTAAAGAACAACTGACATAAAAATCAAATTGTTGGAGAGCAAGGATTAAACCTAATCATTCTTTTCCACTGTGGAATAGTTTTTCTGATAAGAGTTACATTTCTTTGAGAAATAAGAGACAGGATGATCTACATTGTGGTCATCTTTTTGAAAAATAACTGCACCAATGCCAACGTCATTTGCATCTACAGCTAATTTAAACTGTTTGTTAAAGTCTGGTGCAATGAGAACAGGAGCATTAGCAAGTATATTTTTAATGTTTTCGAATGCTTCCAAACAAGCATCTGACCAATGAAATTTTGCATTTCTCTTTAACTTATTACTTAAACGAGAAGAAATAACTGAGAATTTTTTGCAAAATTTTCTATAGTAACCTGCCATTCCCAAAAATCGCATTAACTGCTATCTAGCAGTGGGTGGTGGAAGTGATACAATAGCATTTATCTTTGCTTGAACAGGTTTTACATGTCCTTGACCCACTATGTGACCTAAATATTCCATATTTGCATGACAAAGATCACATTTATTTAACTGTACAGTTACATTTGCCTGCAGAATTTTTTTAAACAGAGATCTTAATTGGTTTACATGAGTTGAAAAATATTGACTGTAACTAATTACATCATCAATATAGGCGCTGCAATTTTCCTGGTCAGCAATAATATTATTTACTAGACGTTGGAATGTAGCTGGGGCATTTTTCATTCCAAAAGACATTACTTTATATTGTTATAAACCATCTGAAGTACAAAAAGCAGATATTTCTTTTGCTGTGTCAGATAGAGGAACCTGCCCATAACCTGATAGTAGGTCTATCTTGGTCACATATTTCTCATCACCTATTCGATCTATAAGATCGTCTATCCTTGGAATCAGAAAGGGACCAGTCTTTGTGAATGCATTTACTTTCCTGAAGTCAGTACAAAACCTGTAACTTTTGTCAGGCTTTGGGATTAAAATACATTGTGAACTCCAGTTACTAGAGCTTGGTTCAATGATATCATTTTCAAGCATGTATTTTATTTCAGACCAGATTATTTCAAGATTTTCCGGATTGACCCTATAGGGATGTTGCTTGACCGGAACTGCATTACCAATGTCAACATCATGTAAAGCAATGTTGGTTTATTAGGCACATCATGGAAAGGTAAAACAAAATCTGCAATAAAATATTTAACAATATCCTTCTTTGACAATGTCAAAAGTTTTAGTTTCTTATCCAAGTTAGGCAGTATTTGTTAATTTTTAAGTTTGTAATTTCCAACTTTTTTCTGGGACTCTATCAAAGGTTTCAGTAACATTTTCTTTAAGTACTGAAGCTAAAGTTGAAATTGTGTTAACATTAGTTTCTGAGGATAGACAATGATCATATACATTTTCTATCAACATATTCTTTCAACATATTAATGTGACATACCTGTTTCTTTCTTGTACGATCTGGTGTTAACACAATGTAATTTAAATCATTAATTTTTGACTCAACAACATAAGGACCAAAATATCTAGCTTATAGTGCCTGCTCTGGTATCGGCAAAAGCACAAGCACTTTGTTCTCTTAAGCAAACTGTCAGCATTTTGACTTTTTGTCGTACACGACTTTCATTTTACATTGTGCATCTTTTAAATGTGATTTAGCCAAATTAACAACATTTAAAAAATTTTAGTTTTAAATTTGTGGACATAGTCAAGAAGTTCTTCCGTGGGTTTCGATGACATCCACGTGTCTTTTAAAAGTTTAAGGGAACCGTGAACCGTGTGGCCAAACACCAGTTCGAAGGGGCTGACTCCAAGTGATTCTTGAACTGCTTCTCTTGCGGCGAACAGTAGCATGGTGATGCCTTCATCCCAGTCTTTCTCTTGTTCTAGGCAGTATGTTCTCTCATGTTCTTCAACGTCTGATGGAATCGCTCAATGCTACCTGTGACTCCGGATTATATGCACTGGACAAGCAGTGTTCTATGCCCAATTGGTTCATCAATTGTTTGAATAGTCCAGTCTTTAAGTTGGTTCCTTGATCAGATTGTACCGACTTTTGAAGACCAAACAATGTAAAAAACTTCGTCAGGGATTTGACGATGTTTAGAGTCTTGATATTGCGAAGAAGAATCGCTTCTCGGAACCTTGAAGACGCGCACATGATTGTCAGCAAGTATTTGTGACCTTATTTTGTCTTTGGCAGAGGTCCAACGCAGTCTATAATAACGCGATTGAAAGGTTCTTCGAATGCTGGAATGGGTTGAAGAGGAGCTGCTGGTATCTTCTCTTTGGTTTCCCTACCACCTGACAAGTATGACATGATGTGCAGTAGTCAACCACATATCTCTTGATTTTGGGCCAAACGAAGTGCGACATGATTTTGTGATATGTCTTCTTTACTCCCAAATGGCCTGAAAGGGGGGAGTAATGGGCTAAGTTTAGGACTTCGATCCGGAATGGTGTAGGAACTACTATTTGATGAACTATCCTCTATTCTTCGTCAGCATTTGCATCTGGAGGTCGCCAGTTTCTCATAAGTATGTCATCTTGAATGTAGTAGCATACAGAGAATTTTTCAGTTTCTTCTTGGGTCACAGCGTTCTCTCGAAGTTTGACTATTTCTGAATCACTCCTCTGATCTTCATAAGTTGCTTTCGAGATGGAGTCTTGTAATTACTAGCCTCTTCATTTTGAGTGGAGAATATGTTTTTCCCAGGTCAAATTCAGGAAGAATGTTATTGCTTTTTGTGAAATCTCTTTTGTGAAGATTTCGGAACTCATGGCCCTTGCCACAGCACATGCTGGATACAATTCTTGATCTTCTTCCTGATATTCAGTTAAACAAGGTTAATGAGTAAAGATTTGTTCGGCTATCACCTTCCCACCAGCTAAGTCATTGCATAGCAGCAACCAGATGCCGTCCAATGGTAATGTTGGTCGGACACCCACAACCACCGGTCCTGAGACCAGGTCTGATTTCAGATTAATGCAATGTAAAGGTACATCAATGCATTCCAGCTCTACACCTCGCAACGGGATTTTGGTCCCAGTAGCAGTAGATTCAGACAAGGGAAGTATACACTCAAGTAGCAAGGACTGTGAAGCTTCTGTATCTCGTAAAATTTTGATTTGTCGTATGATGGACAAATCACCTGGCAGTGATACAAATCTTTCCGATATGAAAGGCATAAAGTCTTGTATGACATCAGTAGTTTCTGATGTAGAATTTTGGACCTTGGTAGGTAAACCCTTGTTGGAGTCTTGAGAACATTCGGCTAGGGTAGAGGAAGTAAAACTCTGTGTAGAGTTATCAAAACTTTCACACAAGTCATCAGTAAGACGCCCTCTGGAGGTAGACATCTTCTTGGAGGAAAAAGGATCTTGGCGACAAGCTCATAAACTCGCAGTCGAAGCAGGAACTTGGCTGGAGTCAATAAAACTAGCCTTATTGTTTATTTTAAAACTCTTTGATGAGTTGTGACAAACCTCTTTGAAGTTTGTTATGACATCTGAAGAGCTAAAACTCTTGAATTTTGAAAATGTGTTTCCATATGTGTGACGAGACATACAAGCGGAAACTTTGTGTGATGTACCAGGATGTGTGGTATTCTCAGTTTTCTTCTTGAGTTTCCAGCAAACATCCCTCGTATGTCCTCCTTTCTTACAGTAGGCACATGTATCTTTTGCACTTGTTTCTTTTGTACCAGGCTTGTATGATTTTTGTGGAGGTTTGCTGTAAGTTGATTTTGTTGTCTTATTGTGCATGTCATTTTTGTTGTCAGATGGATTCTTGGAAAGTTGGTGTGAGATAGTGAAGTCATCGGCTAACACTGCTGCCGTATGTGCGTCACCTTCGCCATGATCTGCAATATGGATTCGCACCTCTGTACGAACACAATTCTTAAACTCTTCCATCAGAATGAGGTGTTTGAATTTCTTTAAGTCTGTCTCAGTGTTGGTTGCGTGCAGCCACTTGTTCAGGAGCCGGTCCTTTTCCCTGAGGAACTCAACATGAGCCTGGCCATCACGTTTCCTAAGTTCCCCAAACTTTTTACGGTATGCTTTGGGAACATTAATAAGCCTTAAGTATTAAGGATATTAATAGGTTATAATCCCCGCGCTGTTCCGCGTTTAACGAAACAAAGACTTTGGTTGCCTTTCCAATCAAGGCTGGTTTTTCTCTCTGGGCATCTAGTTCTATTTGTTTGAGCTTTAGTTGGAGCTCCATACTAGGATAATGTGGTTGTGTGACTGAGGCAAGTTCATCTTCAGACAACACCGATTCATCCACTAAGTGGACGATGATCATATCTCGTACGGTCTTTTTTTACGGAGGAATGCGATACATTTATTATTCTTCTTTATTTTGAGGGCCCACGATCAATGAACTGGTCATTCTGGATCCTATGTGTCAGAAGGGTTTGCGATGTTACTGTCCATGGGTTTCAATGGGATACTTCACTGGTTGCAAGGGCCACTCAGCAGTGGTGTTATGAAGGGGGGGGGGGTTGGAATACAGGGGGCAATAGACACAAATATGTTGAGTGTAGCTGCCTCATATGTCGCTTTTGGAAGCTTGTTCCAGTCCCCATATGTCTTCAGCAGGACTGAGGAGCTTCTGTACTTTGTTCATGTTTTTACCAGCTGGAACTGTCTGGCGTTGCTTCGTCCCATTCTAGGGGGAAGATGAACTGTGTTATGAAGGGGGGGGGGGGTTGGAATACAGGGGGCAATAGACACAAATATGTTGAGTGTAGCTGCCTCATATGTCGCTTTTGGAAGCTTGTTCCAGTCCCCATATGTCTTCAGCAGGAATGAGGAGCTTCTGTACTTTGTTCTTGTTTTTACCAGCTGGAACTGTCTGTCGTTGCTTCGTCGCATTCTAGGGGGAAGATGAACGAGTTTCTGTTTGATTCCGGAGCAGTGGACCAGCCCATTTGTTATCTTGTACAACATGGTGAGCCTGGATAGTCGCCGTTGTTCTTCCAATGTCGACCAGCCCAGGGTTTACAGCATGCTGCCAACACTCGAGGTGCTTCTGTAGCGATTCATGACAAAGCGCGCTGCCCGTCGCTGGACCGCCTCTAACCTGTCGATGCTTTTCTGGTTAAAAGGGTCCTAGACTGTAGAAGCGTACTCTAAAATAGGTCGGACAGAGGTTTTATAGACTTTTTCTTTCACGCTTGAGTTGCCGATCTTCAGATTGTGCCTTAGGAACACCAGTGTCTTGTTAGCCGGGTTGCACACATTGTTAAAGTGCTCGTTTCAGCCGACCTCTCTTTGAATGGTAACACCCAAGTACTTTACGGAGGAAACTGGCTCAAGAATATGGCCATGCAGTTCATAAGAGTGGTTTAAAGGGAATCTGCTTTTGGAGACTGACAGGGTCTGGCACTTGACGGGATGAAATTCCATGTCCCAACTCATCTCCCACTCAGTTAACCGATTGAGGTCTTGTTGAAACTGGCTCTGATCAGAGTTGTTGACGATTGTCCTATATACCCCCGTGTTGTCAGTGAACAGTCTTGCTTAAGAGATCAGCTTCTCGGGCAGATCATTGATATATGCTAGGAACAAACAAGGGCCTATAACTGAGCCCTGGGGGACCCCTGACTTAACACCGACAAAGGAGGAGGTTTTGCCATCTACCACTACTGCCTGCCATCGGTCGCTGAGGAAGCTAGAGATCCATGTTTTAGTAGTGCCTTGGATCCCATTTTTCTGCAGTTTGTGTAATAGCAAGCTATGGTTGACACGGTCAAACGCTTTTGAAAAGTCCAGCACAAGCACATCAGTCTGCTTCCTCTTCTCCAAGTTGGTCGTCAACTCTTCAGCAAATTCAAGGGGTTGGGTCTCGCATGATCTGTTGACTTGAACGCCATGCTAACAGTCATTGAGTATATTGTGTCTTTCCAGGTGGTTCATGACCGCGCTTACGATTATGTGTTCCAATAGTTTACATACTACGCTAGTGAGGGATACAGGGCGGTAATTGGCTGGGTCGTAATGCTCTCATTTTTTGTAGATTGGAGTGACATGCGCTGTTCTCCTGTCAGTTGGAGCGTTGCCTGTGAATAGCGATGATTGGAAGAGGATTTTTAATGCAGGAGCGATTTCATTGGCCAATTCTTTTAGCACTTGTGGTTTGATGTTGTCAGGACCACATACCTTGTAGGTGTTAATGGTTTTAAGAAGTTCCATCACAACCTTTTCTGAAATCTGGATATTTTCCATGGTGGGATAAGCTGTGCTCATCATGTTGATCTTCAGAAGGAACTCAACTTCTGATTACTCTCTACCATCCCCAAAGACCGACTGGAACTGTTGATTGAGTATGTCCGCATGTTCTTTGGGTTCAGACGTCAACTTGCCTTCCCATCTCAGGGGGAAACCCCGATGTATGTTGACCATTGATGCTTGACATAGCTCCAGAACCGCTTTTTCTTTGAGGTATTATCTTCCTCGGAAAAGATGCCGTTCAGGTAGTTCCAGTATGATCTGTGCAGTAAGCGTTAGGTGGTTCTTCGGAGCCTCAGAACTTTACTGGCGGACTCTCCTGTGTATGAGCCTTTGTATTTCAGCCGTAACCCATGGTTCATTTGTCTAAGGTTTTGAGGTCTTGTGTGGTATGAATTTCATCACTGCATCAGTGATTGTTGTCTTGAAATTCATCCACAGCTCTTCTGTTGTCGCATTACCCTGAATCTCATGCATTTTTGAACTCAGTTCAGTCGTTTTACTTCTTAGGCTATCCCAGTCTGCCTTTGAATAAATAGGGATCCCTCGCACAGCCTGTTTCTTTTTTAGCACGCTGACTTGAAGTTCGCAGTACGGTATGCAGTGGTCTAATATCCCGGGGATGACCTCAACTCTTGGGATGATATGTGGACTGTTAGTGAGGAGTAGGTCGAGAGTGATTTCCCCTCGCGTGGGTTCCTTAACCATCTGTTCCAGACTATGGTTGTTGATTATCTCCATGAATTCAGAGTGTAGGACCGGGTATGGGGACTTTGGCTTCAAAGCAGGAATCTGCCAGTTCCAACCAGGAAAGTTGAAATCTCCCCCTATAAGGAGAGAAACGTTCTTCGACAGCATTGCTTTCTGAAGTGACACATCAAGCCTCCTGAGGCTTGGTTCATCTGCTGTGTTGGGCCTGTAATAGGCACACACGTATAGTGTGCGTCTACCCTTCAGCTTCACCTTCACCCACAGGAGTTCGTATTCATCGACATCTAATTCTGGAACAGCGTAACAGTCCAGGCTGTCATTGGACAGCAACAAGTACTCCTCCTCCTCTGTCTTTTCTGTCTCGCTGTAGTAGTTTGTAATTTGCCGGTACAACATCTGCGTTGGCTATGGAGGGATTCAGCCATGTTTCTGTGCCTAAGATGATGTCAGGCTTTAAGCTGATGATCAAATTGGTTATCTCGACTCTCTTTCCGCTTGCAGACTGACAGTTCACATTCAATATGTCCAATGGTCTGTGTTTCCATTGGTCTTGCTGACTGCAGCGCATAGGAGTAGAGCAGTGTGTTGGCTGAAAACTCTGAAGGTTTGTTGGTGTGGTGCATGAGGAATTTAGGGAGAAATCTGGGAGGGTGGATTCTGACCTTGACCTGTGGAGGTCAAACACGATCTGGCTATTCGGGCATCCGCAGACAGCACAGTACCAAGGAATGCCAGAATTTTCCCCGTGCTGTTTGTCATATTCTGTGTCGATGCTTTGACATTGACCATGGAACCACTGCCCACATTGTTCACATGCAACGCCTCTGTCTTCCCACTGCACTGCAAGGTCACAAGTACCGCAGGTCCGTGATGACTGGGAACATGAGCGGGTATGGGATGGAGGATAGCCAGCACCCGTAGCGATGTTTGGTTAAGGGATGGGTTCAGGAGAGTAGGAGTTGGCTAGGAGAATGCAGGTCAGATATAATAGCACAAGTCTTTGGCGTCCTATGGGAAACTGAGCAGAGCAAGTTCGAGATGAACTATGCAAAATGTCAACAAACACGCAGTGACCAGTCCCATGTGCGGAAAACTGTTTTCTTACGTAGGTCTAAATTTACAGATGACAAAACTTCTGGACTCTTGGTATCAGAGATAAACAGTTTGTTTAACAGAGTCGCTACCACAATGGTATACAGCGTAATTTTGTATGTGAGCATACATCCAGTCCCTCTGGTGTGTAGCAGTCAAAGAGCAATCACGCAGGTATAGAGCTATCTTTAGCTTGAAGTAATGCAGGACAGTACAATAAAGATGGCGCCGAATATCAACATAATGCACTCAGGCTCTGAAATAACTAGATTTACTTAAAATTTTGAGGACAGTCACTTGGAACCACGCCCTTGACCAGTAATATTATCCCTTTAATCTATAACCACAATTTGTTTACAATTTGATCGACAAATAATGTCATAATCGAAGAAATATTCCTCATCACAAACACTGGTAAACAAATACACGTCTTCACTGGGCATGCGCAAACCCCACTTATTCCTAGAGCTTTAGCAGTGGAAAATAGCTCCTTCCTAGAACATAACTTTTTCTATTACATAAACAAATTAAGACATTATTTTTTTTTTTCTTTCACGTAGAATTTTTTTAAAAATCATATTTAATCAAAAAAGAAACATCTGCTTTGTTGATGTAAATAAAAATACCAAAAAAAAACATAAATAAATATCAACTTCTCAGGTCATACTCACCTTGGCTGATCAAATTCCTAAAAGACTGTATCCACTTTTACACACACAATATTCAGTGATACACAATGAAACAATCGCAAACAAAAAGATACACCCACAGTCGCAAACAAAAAGATACACCCACAGTATCTAACAAAAAGATACCCGCACAGTCTCAAACAAAAGATACACCTTTAGTCGCAAACAAAAAGATACCCCCACTGTTATAAACAAAAAGATACATCCACAGTCTCAAACAAAAAGATACACCCACAGCTTCAAAGAAAAAAGTACCCCCACAGTCTTAAACAAAAAGATACACCCCTAGTCGCAAACAAAAATATACACCAACAGTATCAAACAAAGAGATAAACCAACAGTCTCAAACAAAAAGATACACCCACAGTCGCAAGCAAAAAGATACACCAACAGTCGAAAATAAAAAGATACACCAACAGTATCAAACAAAGAGATACACCCACAGTCGCAAACAAAAAGATACACCCACAGTCGCAAACAAAAAGATACACCCACAGTCACAAACAAAAAGATACAGCCACAGTCGTAAGCAAAAAGATACACCCACAGTCACAAACAAAATGATACTCCAACAATCACAAACAAAAAGAAACACCCACAATCACAAACAAAAAGACACAGTCACAGTCACAAACAAAAAGATACACCCACAGTCACAAACAAAATTATACACCAACATTCACAAACAAAAATATACACCCACAGTCTCAAACAAAAAGATGCACCAACAGTCGCAAAAAAAAAGATACACCCACTGTCTCAAACAAAAAGATACCCCCAAAGTCACAAAAAAAATGATACACCAAAAGTCACAAATAAAAAGAAACATCCACAGTCACAAACAAAATGATACACCCACAGTCACAAACAAAAAGAAACACCCACGGTCTCAAACAAAAAGATACCCCCACAGTCGCAAAACAAAAGATACCCCCACAGTCACAAACAAAAAAATACACCCAAAGTCTCAACCAAAAAAAATACACCCACAGTCTCAAACAAAAAGATACACCCAGGGGTCGCAAACAAAAAGATACACCCCTATTCGCAAAAAAAATACACCTACACTCGCAAACAAAAAGATACACCCCTAGTCGCAAACAAAAAGATTCACCCACAGTCACAAACAAAATGATACACCCTGAGTCGCAAACAAAAAGATACACCCCTTGTCGCAAACAAATAGATACACCCACACTCACAAACAAAAAGATACACCCCCAGTCGCAAACAAAAAGATACACCCCCAGTCGCAAACAAAAAGATACACCCACAGTCGCAAACAAAAAGATACATCCACAGTCACAAACAAAAAGATACTCCTCTAGTAGCAAACAAAAAGATACATCCACAGTCGCAAACAAAAAGATACATCCGCAGTCTCAAACAAAAAGATACATCCACACCCCCATCAAAAAAGATACATCCACAGTTGCAAACAAAAAGATACATCCGCAGTCTCAAACAAAAAGATACATCCACACCCCCATCAAAAAAGATACATCCACAGTTGCAAACAAAAAGATACATCCACAGTCACAAACAAAAAGATACATCCACAGTCACAAACAAAAAGATACATCCACAGTCACAAACAAAAAGATACATCCACAGTCACAAACAAAAAGATACATCCACACTCACAAACAAAAAAATACATCAACAGTTGCAAACAAAAAGATACATGCACAGTTGACAACAAAAAGATACATCTACAATTGCAAACAAAACGATACATCCACAGTTGCAAACAAAAAGATACATCCACACTCACAAACAAAGAGATACACCCACAGTCGCAAACAAAAAGATACATCCACAGTCGCAAACAAAAAAGATACATCCACAGTCGCAAACAAAAAGATACATCCACAGTCTCAAACAAAAAGATACAGCTACAGTCACAAAAAAAAAGATACATCCACAGTCACAAACAAAAAGATACATCCACAGTCACAAACAAAAAGATACATCCACAGTCTCAAACAAAAAGATACATCCACAGTCACAAACAAAATGATACACCCACAGTCACAAACAAAAAGATACATCCACAGTCACAAACAAAATGATACATCCACAGTCGCAAACAAAATGATACATCCACAGTCGCAAACAAAAAGATACATCCACAGTCTCAAACAAAATGATACACCCACAGTCACAAACAAAAAGATACATCCACAGTCACAAACACAAAGATACATCCACAGTCACAAACAAAATGATACATCCACAGTCGCAAACAAAAAGATACATCCACAGTCTCAAACAAAAAGATACATCCACAGTCACAAACAAAATGATACACCCACAGTCAGAAAACAAAATTATACACCAACATTCACAAACAAAAATATACACCCACAGTCACAAACAAAAAGATTCCCCCACGTCTCAAACAAAAACATACACCCACAGTCGCAAACAAAAAGATACACCCACTGTCTCAAACAAAAAGATACCCCCACAGTCACAAAAAAATGATACACCAACAGTCACAAATAAAAAGAAACATCCACAGTGACAAACAAAATGATACACCCACAGTCACAAACAAAAAGAAACACCCACGGTCTCAAACAAAAAGATACCCCCACAGTCGCAAAACAAAAGATACCCCCACAGTCACAAACAAAAAAATACACCCAAAGTCTCAACCAAAGAAATACACCCACAGTCTCAAACAAAAAGATACACCCATAGTCACAAACAAAAAGATACACCCACCGTTGCAAAAAAAAAAGATACACCCCTATTCGCAAAAAAAATACACCTACACTCGCAAAAAAAAAGATACACCCCTAGTCGCAAACAAAAAGATACACCCACAGTCACAAACAAAATGATACACCCTGAGTCGCAAACATAAAGATACACCCACAGTCACAAACAAAATGATACACCCTGAGTCGCAAACAAAAAGATACACCCACAGTCACAAACAAAATGATACACCCCTAGTCGCAAACAAATAGATACACCCACACTCACAAACAAAAAGATACACCCCCAGTCGCAAACAAAAAGATACACCCACAGTCACAAACAAAATGTTACACCCTGAGTCGCAAACAAAAAGATACACCCCTAGTCGCAAACAAAAAGATACACCCACACTCACAAACAAAAAGATACACCCACACTCACAAACAAAAAGATACACCCCCAGTCGCAAATAAAAAGATACACCCACAGTCGCAAACAAAAAGATACATCCACAGTTGCAAACAAAAAGATACATCCACAGTCACAAACAAAAAGATACTCCTCTAGTAGCAAATAAAAAGATACACCCCCAGTCGCAAATAAAAAGATACACCCACAGTCGCAAACAAAAAGATACATCCACAGTTGCAAACAAAAAGATACACCCACAGTCGCAAATAAAAAGATAAACCGACAGTCGCAAACAAAAAGATACATCCACAGTCGCAAACAAAAAGATACATCCACACTCACAAACAAAAAGATACATCCACAGTTGCAAACAAAAAGATACATCCACAGTCGCAAACAAAAAGATACATCCACACTCACAAACAAAAAGATACATCCACAGTCACAAACAAAAAGATACATCCACACTCACAAACAAAAAGATACATCCACGCTCACAAACAAAAAGATACATCCACAGTCACAAACAAAAAGATACACACACAGTCACAAACAAAATTTAACACCAACTTTCACAAACAAAAATATACACCCACAGTCGCAAACAAAAAGATACACCCATTGTCTCAAACAAAAAGATACCCCCACAGTCACAAAAAAATGATACACCAACAGTCACAAATAAAAAGAAACATCCACAGTCACAAACAAAATGATACACCCACAGTCACAAACAAAAAGAAACACCCACGGTCTCAAACAAAATGATACCCCCACAGTCGCAAAACAAAAGATACCCCCACAGTCACAAACAAAAAAATACACCCAAATTCTCAACCAAAAAAATACCCCACAGTCTCAAACAAAAAGATACACCCATAGTCGCAAACAAAAAGATACACCCACCGTTGCAAAAAAAAAGATACACCCCTATTCGCAAAAAAAATACACCTACACTCGCAAAAAAAATATACACCCACACTTGCAAACAAAAAGATACACCCCTTGTCGCAAACAAAAAAGATACACCCACAGTCACAAACAAAATGATACACCCTGAGTCGCAAACAAAAAGATACACCCCTAGTCGCAAACAAATAGATACACCCACACTCACAAACAAAAAGATACACCCCCAGTCGCAAACAAAAAGATACACCCACA